>JBBPCZ010000148.1:10784799-10799201 GCA_037974445.1 Brycinus macrolepidotus | reverse complement strand
CGTGACACCACTGTGTCGTATCGAACCGAACCGTGATTTTTGTGAACCGTTACACCCCTAATATATATATATATATATATATATATATATAAAATGTTCTTTACTGATTTTTTTAACATTATATTATTGATAAAACATTATTGATAAAATACTTGATTATGAAAAGTATACATTCATTCAGGCATTGTCCAGCGCCTGGATTCTTCAGAAAACCCACCGAATCTGAATCATTTTAGGAAGTCCTCCATGTGACCTCTGCGTGTGAGTGTCACACACTGCATGCAGCCATTCACAGCACATCCAGTTAACTGAATGGAGCTTTGGGCCTTCTTAAGATCGAGTCATGCTTAAGGCTAAATTAATGATGCTGCATGCAGGCTACTACACAGGGTAATTTGAGGTAAGGTTCAACAACTCCAGAGGATTCCAAAAGGTCATTTCAACTAATGATTTACAGAGGAGACCTCTTTAATGGATTAATTATTAACTCATTGAACAGAACAAAATCTCTGTTCTAAACATAATGATAAATCGCTCCAAATATTTGGTTCCAGGTATGAATATCATGGATGGGCAAATGTCGTTTACGAATTGTCACTGCTCAAAAACAACACCTACTGGAAGAAAGAGCTTCAGACTGAGAGAGGAGGCAAATATGTACAAAAGGAGGGAATATAAATCAACAGCTGTACTGTAAAAGGCAGTTGTTCAAAGATAGCCCCATACTGCCCATGAGATGATTTCCACATGTCCACAAATGTGGAATTCGAAGCCTTTGGCACATCTGCTGTTTGTCCAGCAGGCAGAAGATCCAGGAAGTGTTCTTTCTCTTCCCACTGTCTGCAAAAAACCTCTAATCCCTGCTAGCATGTATCAAGCAAAAAAAAACAAAACATGAAAAGCACATACTCAGCAGTGGAAAACTAGTTAGACAGCCTGAATAAAAGGAAAGCTTCACTCCAACCAGAGAGGGGGAGGGAAGAGGACTCAGGAAGGATAGTGAGCATGCATGCTGTTTGTTTTGAGTGTAGGAGCTGGCCAAGAAGGGGAGGGTGGGGGCAGGCTACTAGGAGCCCTCAGAAAAAGGAAACTATCCGCAGCTCAAAACACCAAACCACAACACTTTCCATCCCACCAATCAGAGCTCTCCGAGCTCAGCACATGCCATATATGGCACGCACGCACACATGGGCCGCTCACATTCACAGCCACACGCGGTGCAGGGCCGCAGAGGGGCCGCCGGGGGCAGACTTCACTTCTGCACACACACTCGGGCGAACTAAACACTGCAAACACGTGGAGAAACAACAGTACATTTATTGCAGAGTCACTTCCTTCACCACGTGCAGCCTAACAAATAATTACAATGAAAAAAAAAAAAACACTTAAAGTGGAGCTACATTGATTTTTTGAAAAACATTTCTGTGTAATTCAAGGGTTGAGTAAAATCGGAATCAGAATCAGAATCAGAAAACTTTATTGATCCCGGAGAAATCTGAGTGTGGTTTGATGAGAAAAGGTGCATTGTAGAGAAACTCACAACCGATTTGTTTACAGTAGTGGTAACAGGAACTAGAGGTTGCAAATACCTACATTGTCTGAGTTTTACATATATTTTCAATAGCAGTCGAACTGAGGTAAAGCTCATACCTTGCCTTACAACTATCTGCATGTGCCTCACCCTACATTAATGAGCTTTAAAAAATGTTTTAGATCAAAATCGAACATAAAACAATCTCAGACATCAGGCAGTGTACTGGTAAACATTTAATGTAATACCTTTCTGTGAGGTAGCATTAAGAGGCATTAAACGCTTCAGATGTCTGGCTCTTATCATCACCCCTACAAACCATGAATTTCCCTCGGATAGAGTTTTTCACATCAAACCACAGTGAACAACTGTGTTTAAATCTTAATCATTTAATTAAGGATTGTGGAATCCACAGTCTCTGATCTATTTGCATCAAAAATGAATGGCATATTCCCACGGATCCTCAAAAGACAATATAGTGTAAATACAAACGCCTTATTCTGAAAATACATCTGTTCTTTGCTTTTAGGGACAAACACTGTTTATAAACCGGACTAATTTAAACACAGCACTTCAATATGCCCTGCAGTACAGTTTCATGTTCAAGAATTTGAATTTATATACCTTCCAGCAATCAATCAAATATGAACATCCCACATGTTCATGGCAAAAGTGATTGTTATAGACTGACTTTACTACTAGACTCTTAATTTAGCCATACAAGTCTTTCCCATCTTTTCCGCTTTATTTATATTCACAAAAAAAAATAAATAAATGAACACCACCTACGTCTGAAGAGCACTGTTCCAAGAGGATGCAGGCTATCAGATCAGTTAATAAATATGAAGATATCACAATCACATTATTGTCAAAAGATTAAAAATCCTAAGTTCTAGGGAAACAAAGTAAGTGCATATTGACTGATCCAATGTCTGACTTTCCAAACGTAATCTAAGTTGTAGATAGTGGGAAACTGGTCAGGCAGCTATACATGCAGTGTAAAGTGTGGACAAGCCTTCACTTTTAGAAAACATTAGAGGCCATATGCTTATTCTGATTTATAAATAAACCGAAACATGACGAACCTAACCCTGGTTAATGCTCAAGCACAGTCATACCTGATGGTTCCTGTTGGTGAAGGGAGGGGGCTCATCATAGTTCTGAAGTCGTTTTCAGGAATGTTGATTTTCAGCGGGGAAATCTGCGGGTAGAGGGGTCTCACAGGGGAAATGGGGGCCTCCTCCTTCAGTGCCTCCTTGTGGTACAGCGAAGTAAACTGAATCTTTATCACTGTACTGGGAAAACGAAACGTGCACCTGGCAGCAGAGACAATAAAATATTAAACACAAAATGATCTCTAGTTACACAGATAAAGACAAAAACCTTTCTGCATAGCATATGTTAAAAAATGCAAATCAAAACATGAACACAACATTATATAGACCTTTCTGATATATCTTGGATCCTTTGATCCTTCAACACATTTTTATAACACATGCTATACTGTCAAACTGTCAGTTTCCCAGACGCAGATTAGGCTTATACAAGTTTTTAATGGTGAATTACAAATGGCAATGCAATTCAGTCCAAGACTATATGTATATATTTGTGTGCATATGTGTGTGTGTGTGTGTGTGTGTGTGTGTGTAGAGAGAGATTGTTAAACAGACAGAGAGACAGACAGACAGGCAATGTATGTTGCCTATTTTTTTTTTTTTTTTACACCAGAATGAAATTTTCACTTCCTTGTTAAATAAGACAAAAATTCTGTGCTTTCCATAGTCGTTCTCATAAAGCCTCCTGGAATAAAATTAACTTTTCTTTCACACTGCCCATTCTACAGTCACAAGTTTATCCTTCTTCAGTACATTTTTACCAAAGAGATGTAAGCTTGCAGCAAAGCAGTCCCAGATGAGTTGGGAAAAATGAAATGTTTGTTTAAAACATAGTACTGATAACTTCCTATTAATTCCAGGATTTAACTGATGATTTTGTTTGTTTACAAGCTAAATATGGCATGCCACTGTGTAGAAACATTCACAAATTGGATGTCCATAATATCTACACATCACATTAATCAGAATACGGCCTCTGTACTAGACATTGCATATTACTGCAGCACTAAATAGTTATTTTTTATTTTGTAATTTCCATAACTAAACCTCTGAGGTCGTAACTACACTAAAATATAGAAACATCAGGCTATGTATGCTTGTGTTCTGTCATACTGCAGGTCAAATAATGCAGGCTTTGAAACAAAAAGTCCTAATCAGTGACAGCGAGTGACACTTTGCTGCTCAGCTTCGGTCCAGTCACGAAGCCTGCCGAAGTGGTCAGTGCCTCTCCTCCTGTTTGAAAAATGTGCTACTGTGATTCCACATTAAACATATAGCAGCTACTGGCTGTACTCTGGTCCAGTGCAGTTAAGCATGGTGAAGTACAAAAATTTTGGAGGTGGGGAGAATTTTGCCTCCCCTCCTAAAGTCCCGCTCTAGGCGACTGCCTAGTTCACCTACATGGACTTGCTGGCCCTGGTCATAATGCACTCAGAAATCAGGGAACAGTTTTCTGACATACCCTATCCTGTCGTATAGGGTAATTTCACTGATTTTTCAAAGTCTCTGCATAATTCAGTGGCTGAGATGTATACAGTGATCCAGCATGATATGAAATAAAATGGTACACTGTAGAAATACTTGCTGTCTCTTATTTCTTTATAATGGGGTGAAATGTAGCCATTTTATTTGGTACTCAAAGTGAATTAGCAACGCTGATAGTACAAAAACGCTTTTATTGTATAATATTTTGCCTTGTAACAACTTGCATGTACTTTCAAAATAGGCCAAAATAATTGTTCATAATAATTACAAAACAATGCAGGACGTTTTATAGACATTAACCTCTCGGACAGCTGGTTCATATCACCATAATCCTGGACAATTTTGACTTAGTGTGTTTCTCTAGAATACCCCATTTCACAACAAACTGCTCAGAACGACTTTGTTTATAACCTAACTAGAAATTAAAGAACATCAATTGATGATATTCCTCTACAAAAACTTTACGTATGCTATAACAGCCCATGTCCAAAACACAGATCTAATGAGGCCTAACTCCACAAAGGCCCTGTGAAAAGTAAATCAATACTTGACACTGGTGTGTATCTGGACATGAGCGTGCACACTTCCTAAACTTCTGAGAAAGACTGCAGTTACCCTAAATACCCCCTGCTCCGCAGAAAACACCACTGATCCTGCGGACGCCACGCTAGCTATGATTTAAGCTTCAAACATTTATGTTTCAGACTCCCTCACATCATGGATTTCTGGTTGCTGGTTCTCTGGCTTTCATAGACTGACTGATCCCTTTTCCCAAACATTCCCTGAATGACTTCACAGTAAGTATGCGTGGTTTCAAATCAGAGGCTGGCTGAAGGCTCCAAAGGCCCATGCAGAATGTTCAGTAAACGGCAGTGGCTGATAACATCTCATTTAGATGTTGCGAAGGGATAAGTACATAGTTGATGTCCAGGACTGCTCCCTCCACTGCTCTTAAAGGGATTTAGCCCAAGCAAAGGCAGTTCCTATACATACACATTTTTACATATTTACTAGGGGCTGTTCTGAAGACAATATACATACAAAAAATCAATGATGTTTTAATTCTAGCTTTAAATAAGCTGCTACTACAATGTATTTGGTCTATAAGTGAAATAAATTGTGCATGCTTTTTTTTAATCAGACTAGCATGGACATTAGAACATCGGAAACATACAACTGGAGTTTAATTCACTAATATGTGATGAATGTGTTATTTTTTGTCTCACTGTTATTTTTTCCTTTAGAAAAAAAAGATTTTGCAATTATAAAAATGAACCATTCAAGGATTTTAAGCCATAATAATTCCTATGGCTTTTTCTGTTTTCAGTCCAATAAACAATACAAGGCAGGATGGTAAATGTTTTGTTTTGGTATTGAGCACTGTAATGATGCAAGTATCAAAGTCTATCAAATTCATGTATTGTGACAAGTACAAGTACCTGCCTATGCTGTGTTTGTGTGCTCATCAGAAAGTTGTTCGTACCAGATGGTCAACTATTTGGGAGCTTGTTCAAATGCCCACCACATAGAAAAAGAAATCAAGGATGGAGAATATATATCTTGCTTTTCTTTGTTATATTATAAATCACAACGATCGCATAGAAGCACAGTATTTATATGTACTGAAAGGGTATGTTGTGCATCACATTTCGTAAACTCGTAAAATCCTGGGTTTCCCATTTATGAGTGGAAAAATTGCTTTTGCCCCCTAGTTTTACTCGAGCGCAGCATGCAAAAAAATATACAGCATTGTGCTGGAACAGACTCCCTACCGATACAGTGAAGCCAAACAGTGATAAATCAGTGCATCACTTCCAAATTGCTTATACAGAAATGTGCTGGACGGGGAAGCTACTTTGAACACTGCAACATGCACAGTACAGTTGTTTTGAAGGGCAAGTCTGGCATCCACCCAGCACCGGTCTAGTTTGTCAGACCGTGTTTTCATAGCCGTCTGTCGGAACAGCCATCGCAACCTCCATGACAACAAGCTCCATGGATCTGTTCCCTGCACCGATAAAGCAGATGGAAAATCCCAAAAGCTATTAAAGGCATGTGTTAAAGAGTAATTGAATCCATTAGTGATTCTATTTGAATTTGTGTTAAATCTTTATGTCAAAGCTGATTACATAGTTGAGTAGTTTATTTCAGTGTATTATGCTGTTTAAAAGAACTGTGTAACAACCTTCAGAACATGTTACTACTAGTACTATGATGTGGAGGTGGGACAGTGAGTAGTTGTGTTTGAAAGTATTTAGCCCACATCAACAAACTTTCCTTTTCATTGATGTTTTACACATTAAATTATGTTCTTACATGATCTCAGTCAGTCAAACAGCTGATTCACAAGTAACATTCATGAGAATATCACTCTAAAAACTTGCTATGATCACGATGCAAGACTACCCTATTGTTTTGACTGTTACAAGTCTGCCATAAGATATGCCAACATACTGTAAAATATAGGCTTAAATTCTGCCTCTTTTCATGAAGCACAGTGGTACATTTACTCCACAACCATTAAACTCTGCTACACCACTGAGTGGTTCTTCAAGAGTTCTTTAGTAAAGACAACACTTATGCAACTGAGTTAGTCTAATGCATAACTGTTTTGTTCAACGGTTCTTATCCATCATGGAAAGTCTGTTGTATGTGGTTCTGTGAAGATGTTTCTATATTAGGGATGAAAGATCAAATTGAAATCATATCAGTTCCGGCAGATGACCGTAACTGGACTGATTTTAAAAATTGATATTTCGTTATATTTGTTGTATTCCAGAAGAGAAGAAAATTCGGGAGACTGTGCTAAAATGTCTGTGTTTTATTCATTTTACTGTATTTGTAATCCTCAATGTAATTGTAATCTCAATTTGTAATCATTTCTCTGCAATGCTAGTCTAGACAGACTTAGTTCCAGTTTCAACATTTCATAAATGTTGATGAATTTGCACCAGCCTACAGTTCCTATATTGGTGCATATCTACTTGACACACCACACAGAACCAAAAAAAAGGTTCCATTTTTGGTGCTATGTCAAAATGGGGACTGCAACTGCAACTAAATCTAGCTGGGGTACCATTACAGAGAAGTGTTGAGGGTTACAAATGTATTACATACATTTAAATACATGCAAGATAATGATTTCTTCACCCTATGACATCAACTCACAAATGTTAGTGTGATGACAAGATATTTCAGGGGCTGTAGTTTGAGAACATGCTGACCACGCATTGATTAAAAATGCATTCGTGACATTGATAAAGTGAAAAGTGTGGTCTGAAATGACTAGGTCTAATGCTCAGCACAGTTTTGCAACAAAATGTCTATTTGCACTGCTCTTAAGAAAGATGTTGGGTACTTGTCTTTGAAAAATAACTTTTGCATGGAAACAGAGGCTCTTTCTTTAGGTCAAGTGGGGTGTGTGTGTGTGTGTGTGTGTGTGTGTGTGTGTGTGTGTGTGTGTGTGTAACCACTGATCCTTAAAGCCAGGACCCACAGGTGAGAAGTGTGCATGCTATTGTTGGTATTGTGTTTTTATTTTTCTGGCCTGTTTCCTGAAGTCCATGAGGTGGTTAGGCCACTGCAGAAATGTGTCACAGCTAGAGCCTGTGGGGCTCGTCTAACCACACCGTGCTTAGGTGGATCTCCACTCCAGGCTCCAATCAGAGAGCTACACACCCCCCACTGCCTTGTTGACAAAGTACGCAGTGTTTACGCTTACTAATCATGCTTTTATTTTGGGGGGCATTCTGACCTTTGCTGAAAGTTTATATGCACACACACGAATCACACTGCACTTCATAACACGTTAATGTTGCTGTAGCATAAAAAAAAAAAAAACATTTCCACCTTTAAATAAATCTGCTCTTAATCCGCCCCATCCGAGGCTTAACCTAACTAGCCAACCTAGCTGGCTGTCTTTAAGCTTCGAAATGGCATTAGGAAGGCCTGAGTGTTAGAGTCTACTCTTTCATTTTGACTCACTCACAGATTCAAGATTGAGTATTTAAACTTACAAAGGAGTTAAGACCATGTTTGTGTCCCTTCTACTTCTGGTTAATGTAAATAAAAGCTCTGAACAGATCAATGGGTGTAGTGGGACGTGCACTGGTATCCGACAAAATAAACAAAAACTGTAGACTTTCAGTTCCAGTTTAAAGACTAATAGGACAGGAGGAGGAGACACCAGTGCAACATCTCAAGAATAAACACAAAAGTTAAACACAATTCACAACTTAGGTCGCCAGAGTCTGGATAGCAGGACAACCGAGCAATTTCAGCAGTATGGAGACATGGACACCTACTCTCTGGGTAGCTGAATCGGAGGGGCTCCTCTCCTCTGGAAGACCCCGTCCACGAACACGCCGTTCTTGCCGAGGCAGCGCAGGTAGAAGTTGGGCTCCTCGAATGTGATCTGCAAGTGCCGTCTCGATATGAAGCTGGAGTGGCCCATGTTGACGTCCACCGAGCCGTGTGAGGAGTTGCGGCCCACGGTCACGGTCCTCTGGCGCATGACGAACTCGAAGTCCCTGCCCTCCAAGCGGGCGAGGGGGCTCAGCGCCACGGCCGGGACCCCGGGCGCGCTCGACGGCAGCGTGTAGGCCGGAGGATCCGCCACCCGGACTGGGCTGCAGGGCGCAGACTTGAGGGCTAAAAGAGCTCTGGCCCCGGTGTCGTCCCCAAAATCAGCCATCTTTCTTGCAAACTTCAACTGGATATTTTTTTTTTTAACGCGGTGGCAGAGCGTTGGCAGACTGCGCTCTGTTGCTGTTGGTGCTGGTCACAACATGGAGAGGAGAGCAGCAACACTCGGCCTGGATCAGCCCTGGAGCTCCGGAGACTGACAGCCCTCCTCCCAAACCTGGGAGATCTTCATGGAATAAAGGAAAACACAGCACCTCACTCAGATTCCCTCCACGCCCTTGAAGCCTCTTCACAAGCTGCTCTCGTTATCCGAGCTGCTCCCGTTTAGGGTGGTCCACAGCCAGACCCCTGACTGTTGTAGGAAACAAACGGTTAACAATGTAGCAGTTCCTGGAACCGGACGACACGTGCGTTACATGTGGCAGCGAAAAGACACCTAATGTGTGTTAAATCCGTATACAGTCCCTGCAGCTGCGGCTCTACACGGAGCGACTATGCAACTCGCTACTTTTGGTTCAAAAATAAAATAATTTTTATTGATCTCATACACTTATAGCGAGTTGGGCCGTGACGTCACGTCCCTCTGACCAGTCCCCGCGCTCTCTGTTTATAAACACAGAGAGAACAAGAAACACCCAAAACACGGACCGTGGAGTTTCACACCACGGAGGAAGTGGTTTTTGTTAAAAAAAAACAACAAATAGAGTTCACCCAGGAAGTTAGCCGTGTAATATTGTTGTGTTTTATATATATGTGTGTGCGTGCATATATACATGCACGCATATATATATATATATATATATATATATATATAATGTATACATGTATAACATATATATGAAAGTCCTTGGTAAATCTCACCCAGAGAATTTCTACTTGGGCAGAACTCCCCCTTAGTCATCACTTCCAAACTTATCAGACACCACAGGGCACTCGCAAATGAGTTCAAGCCTATAGAGCCTTTGAGATTGTAATTTGTAAATAGTTAATCCTTCTTTATGGTTAATGCCCTTTCTCACACAAGAATACCATGAACATCTCTGTGCAAATTCCCTCAGGACACACCCAAAACAGCATACTACCACACTAGGTGGTTTATCGAAAAACGTTCGTCTCTTAATGATATGACAGACTCCTAGGTGTGCAAGGACCACAGTTAAGAAGAATCTAAAGATTACAGTTGTAGAATTATGGAAGATGGTACGGTCGCCAAGACTATGAAACTACACTTCGACACCACCTCCACGCTTACAAACTATCTGGAAGCTGTGCCAAGAAAAAGACTTTTAGCTTTTTAGCAACAAACACTCAAGGTGGAACTAAAATAAAAAGTAGGATGGTTATACAGTGAAGAATCTCTTTATCTTAGACATCTTAGAAGACCTGTGATGTTTGGGGGGCTGATTTTGAATCTGATTGGCTAGTTGAATGCTGGGTTCTGATTGGCTAGTCAGTTGTTGCGTTCTGACTGGCCAGTCTAAGGGTAGAGCTCATAAATCTAGTTGATGCCCTCTCCACCACTTAGTCCTACATCCTCCAGTCTCAGAAATCAGTTGAATTCCACCGTCTTTAAGGACGTTTCAGTTCTTTACATGCACTTAGAAGAGTAGAGGAAAGAGGAGAGAGGAAACTTTTAGAGTGAGGAAACAAGTGTCTTTTACATGGAAGATTATTATTTTTTTTATTGCAGTTCATGGTTAGGTTTGTGATACAATTCCATAGCACGGTCAATGGCACAGATTTGCCTACATTAGAATAGTGAATTAGAAACAGAATCTTGGACATTTCTTCTTCCTTTCACTTATACATACACACACACACACACACACACACACACACACACACACACACACATAAATCCTTTCTACCTATGGCCATAAGACTGTATAATTCCTCCCCGTTCTGTAGGTGATCTTTTTAAGTTTTTTAAGTTTTTAAGTCATGCTGGTACAGAACTCTAATCTAAATCTTTACATACAGCAATGTCAGCGTTACACTGTTAATTGCTCCACTAACGTTCTTGTTCTTCTCATTGTGTTGCACTATTGTTTACTGTCTATATTTTTTTCTATTGTCTTATTATCTTTGATTCTTTCTTGTTGCACTGAGCATGCGATTGCTGCAAGAATTTTCCTCGTGATAAAGTTCCTTCTTATCTCATCTTATCTTATATATTTCATTTTCAGGTTTAAATGAAAGAAATATCAGATCTCAGATGTTATATATGGTCGCGCTACGTTGAACTCCACTATGTATACCTAAGTTAAAAATGTGGTGAATACTGGTATGGAATTCTAACAATCCCATCATCTAACCTATGCTTGCATTGTACTAAGACAGGTGACGACTGATTTGCCCAAACCTACGCTAAGTTGAACAAAGCAGTGCCTTACCATCTAGTCAGTGAAGACTGAACTCTGTCATCGAGCTATCTCTCAGTTGACCGAGCCCATTGAGAGCAACTTTGGAGCCAGGAACCGATCAATCTGTGCAGGCCTCTGTTGAGTCGAACAAGCCTATTATCTTCTCCAGTGTTGTGCAGTAGATAAACAAAAACAGTGTGGCAAATGAGTTCTTTTTGTAAATGTACATGCTTCTAAATGGCCTCAAAACTTTCCTTTTGATTTAAAAATTTCAGTCAAGACAAGTTTGTGTTTGTTGACATGATTTTGTTGGCTCATGTTTGTGTGGTTCAAGCCATTTATAGTGACTGACACAAATAAAAACAAAACATGGTAACCACCCATCTTACTGGGTAAGTTCTTCATGCTCTAAGAAGACATCTTTAAACACCTTTGAACAAGGTCATTTTGATAAAAATCTGTTTTCAGTATTCAGTGAACAAATTGTTTCCTCAAGTTTGTTTTCAGTCTGTAGACTTTTGTATTGTTTTGCCTCCAACAGCATGGACGGGCCTTGAGAGACAGGATGGAACTGGCAAAAGAACCCCAACAAACAGAACGCGAGGGATACTTGGCACCTTGACTTGCCTGCGTTTGTTCAGAATAAAATTAAAGTAATTTATTTTCACGCCTACAGCATCATGCATGTTAAATATTAGAAGTAAAAACGTCATCCAAGATTTCTTCTAAAATCAAGAGTATTACAGAGTTTCAGTAACAGCCTTTTCTCTTCTCGGGAGGCTCCAGAGGCCAATGCTGGGGGCCTTTATACCCTTCTAGCTGGCACTTGCCATTCTGCATAGCGATCTTGGGCTTATTTGAAGCTGCTTTAATTAAAACATTTATGCCAGTGTCAGCAATGAGCAGCTAAATTCACAAACAAGGGCTTTCAGTGTATCATGTAGACAGACACACCACCCCCATATAGATGGGCTAAACAAACTCCTAGAGCACCAATAGAGGAAAGACTGACAATTTATTCTCGCCTTTGAGGAACCTAACAGCAGATTACATAATTTGGGTGGACTATGGAATGGTCAGTTGCTCATGCGGCCCCCACCCTTCCCAAAAACCCACCTTAAACACTGATTGACTAATCTATCTTAGCAACCTGTAAATACGTGAGCATGGTCGAACGGCTAAAACTTTACCGAATGCTGCAGCTTTGTGTGTAAATCAGATATCCCATATCTGAAGTGTTTGTAGTAGGAAGTGAAATTGTACCTATTTCTTAATCTGAAGACACAAGGGGAAAAGGATAAGATGGGTTGTAAACAGTGTGAAGCACCACATTGTGAATAAAATCTGAGAAAATATCATATCAAACATGTCTGGAAAGTCTGGCTGGCTATTGTCTTTTTTGATAACTCACTAGATTTAGTGTCATATTTAGCTGTGGGGCAGCACAGTTTTGTTTCACCTAGAGTGTCACAACGGCACGCGCCAGCCCTGCTTAGCCGACTGCCATGAACCTCAAATGGGTACTTTAAAATGATGAAGAGACATCTTCTATGTGGAGCAAAGTTCAAACCCTCACTTTACCAAAGTCTACCAAAAGTCACAGAGGAAAAAGGACAAGCAAAACCTGATAACAATTCTCAGAAAATCATTTCTAAAAATCTTTTCTACAGAACAATAATGACTTAAATTAAATTCCCAGCTTATGAGATTCTTTATTTCTTTATTATGTTTCTAGCTTGCAGCAAATTAAGCATGTACACACTTTCTGATTGTCAGTTTCTGTGATGCTTCATTTCCTATATGCCTACTATATTTATAAAACTGTTTTTATGCTGTTGGTATAATAGGCCCACTTAGTGTGGCGTTCATATAGCCCAAGAGGGAATCACTGTAGGCCTAACCAAGCTGCGCAAAATAGCAGAAATCAAACGGTGGTCATTCTGCTGTTATTTTCATTTTAATGGGTGTCTCACACACACACGCACACACACACATTTCATTTTAGAGTATACTAAAGAAAGCATGTATAATACAGTTCATTTTACTTAAGGCATTTACTTAAGGCATACTTCAAGGCATAACTGTGTTCAACTCAGAAATTTATTTGCAAAACAGGGTTTCACATATGAACATGCTTTTCTTGTTTAAGGCGTGGTTTGATTTCCCCACAGTCCTTGAGACATAAGTCCCAGCAGAGGGACCAGCACATGGTGATCCACAGTGTATGAGAGCTTTTCTCAGGCTGTGTGTCCACCTGTGACTGTTCTAAACACTTAACTCACGGCAGCAGCCGAGCACAGCAGTAACAACACACAAGGAAGTGTGTGCGGAGCTTATCTGGGAAAGTACAGCTAATAAAAACCCGAAATGCTCCACTGAGAACAGGCAGACATGCTGGACACAGACAGGAATGCAGGAACTGCTGCTGGTGCTTTGACGCCCCCTGATGGTGTGTTTGAATAGTGCAGAGTTCATTCACAAACAGAGGAATCAACATTGATCCCTCCCAGAAATGCTCAAAGTGAAAATGTAGATTCTTTGCATTAAAAGCAGTGATAATTTGCACATTCCAAACAATTCAAGCAATTAACACGTATTAAAGGCATTCACAAAAAAGTGAATAAAGCACGCGATTGCATGTTACTTTTCAGAAGCATATACAAAAATATTGTGATCACGTGCAGCTTCATATCCCATGTGATTACACAGTCTTCACGTGTGTGTACTAGTGAACACGTGCCTTACGCACTCTATATTTTTGTAAAGGGGATCAACCCTATGTGGGACACTGTGTTGAAGAATTGAAGTTTCTGCTAGTAGAAGAAGCTGAAGCTGAAGCAGGTACAATCCAGACAGTTCACCCCAGCAAAGATACATTTGCACCTAAGACACTTTAATTTGGTTATAACAGAGTTGAAGGAGTTTAGAAATAACCAGGTATTTTAAAAGCTTGAGGTCTGGTCCATAACTCTGCAGACAGCATTAATAGCAGGTAATTGTTAGACTGTTAAAATCAGATTCTCAGAGAGACTCGAGTCAGATGTAGATACCCTATATGGACAAAAGTATTGGGACGCCTGACCAGTACACCAACAGGGTCTTTAACTATACTCAAATACATAGACTTTAATATGGAGTTGGTCCCCCTTTGCAGCTATAACAGCTTCCGCCTTTCCACAAGACTCTGGAGTGTTTCTGTGGGAATTTGTGCCCATTCATTCTGTTGAGCATTTATGAGGTCAGGCACTGATGTTGGACGAGAAG
>JBBPCZ010000148.1:10730655-10773777 GCA_037974445.1 Brycinus macrolepidotus | reverse complement strand
AAAAAAATACAAGAAAAATGTAGGACAACACACCACACACAGACTTTCAAACACTCAAAAATATATCATTGTAAAAAGATAGACTAGGAAGTCTTTAAAAATACATAATAAAAAAAATGCTCTGTGGTAAAATGCATCCTTTATAACATACTGTAAGAGAGAAACTAGTAGATGACGTTAAAATATGTAAATTTCCAGCTTACCATTACTGATTCATCAACAATTTGTTTAATTACTGTTTTTAAATCTAGTGATCAAGTTTAATCAAGAGATGTGCACTCTTCCCTCACCTGGTGCCGTTCTTCCTCAGGAAGGAGCTCTTGACGTGGACGGGTCTGCTGTTTAGCTCCAGAGCCGTGAATCCGCCATTGTCCAGTGTGACAGACTCCTCCACCGTGGAGACAGCTACACCTGCGGCATTTAGCAAATCATTATCATGGCAACAACGGTACCTGGATCAACACCTAACGCTGTAAGAGATGCTAATGCAAAGAAACCTTAAGAAGGCCATTCAAATATAACAATTCTCAAAGCAAACAGGGGATCAGATCAACAAACAGCAGCTTGAGCGTGGGAATAGGGTGTGAGTATATTAGTGGATGTGTTTTCAGCTGGCTCTGTGTAAAACAGTGTAGTGCTTGTATATGGAGAGAGGAGTGGACAGATGGTAGGTCGATGACGGAATGATGTGGTTTTGAACACACCTGTCCCACAGCTCTTGTACTTCTTGTTCTGTCCGTGCAAGATGAGCCCAAAAATCACCACCAGCAGCAAAATCAGTCCACAAAGTGCCAGGACGATAAGAAACCACCACTCCTCGTAAAAGGGGGTCTCCACTTGGGCTGTGGGTGAAGACAGGGGACACAACAAAGAAGAATAGAGAGAGGGGTGAGAAAGGGTAGATAATTGAACACAATTTGATAACTCTTTAAAAAGAGTAAAGAGGCATTTGGCAGGCGCCCTTATCCAAAGTGACTTACAATCATTAGTTACAGGAACAGTCCCCCGGGAGCAACTGAGAGTTAAGTGTCTTGCTCAAGGACACAGTGGTAGAAAGTGGGGGTTTGAACCTGCAACTTTGTGGTCATCAGGTTCACAAGGAAGTGTTTTATCCACTAGGCTACTACCAGCCTCATTGTAACATTGTTATTATTGGTGGGGTAACAATAAAAGGTGACTGAAGTGTGAAGTATATCACTGCTCACTAGTTTGTTTGCTCAGAAAGGTAGCTTGTGACACAAACAAAAAAATGTTAAACAAAACAAAAAAGCTGATACTTCTGCTGTTTAGTCTCTTCTTTATCAATAATGATGTTATTGCATTGATCTAATGTGTATCTAACACAGCCTAACATTTTTTGTGTTTGTCACAAACTACCTTTTTGAGCAAGCAAACTAGTGAGCAGTGATATATTTCATACTTCAGTCACCTTTTATTGTTCCCCAACCAATAAAAATAATGTTACAATCAATAAATAATAAGTACATTACAAACTAAATTGCATTCTGAATGTGTAAGCACCCTCTCTGAAAAAAAATTCAGGTGCATCTAATAAAGGCACCGTAGTACCAGACAGAAAGCCCCAACGCTAAACTGTAAATAGACTGAGGCTGGATTTTAAGGAGTTAAAGGGGACAAATCTAAGGCCAAATACTGAATGCATTGCCAGTGAGACTTTAATTTGATAGGGTTTGATTGGATTAAGTCAAGAGTTATTGCTTTCAACTGGCTGTTCTTTTCAAATGTAATTGTTGATACATATTTAATATTTAGTAAGTTGCAATGAATTACATTTACATTTGATTGAGGACTCTGTCAAAACTAACAATAAACATGGCAAAAATGGAAAAATTCTTTTTCTTTTCACAGAACAAGACCGCACACACACCACTAGCTCTTTATAAAAGTCAAATCTTAATGAAACATGTACTGTTTTACATACAAACACAAATGTGGTCCTGGAAAGTTTGAAATGATCATTTGTGACAGAATTTCTCTGTTTTTTTTTTTGTTTTGTTTTTTTACATTTGGCTACATGTAATAATAATTTGTTAAAAAAATATTCACAGCTACAGTCAAGCTACAGTCTCTCAAGGAACAAACAGTACAATAAATGTATCCTCAGAGGTTTAACATGGTCTTTAATATCTAATTGTATACCTTAAATGAGTTTTAAAGGTCATTTAGGGGGTCCTTAATTTATGTTTATACCTTTGCATAACTTCTTAGTTGAAAAATGAAGTGAAAAGAGTCATGGCAGCGTGAGTGAAGTCAATGCAATTTTAAAAAATATAACCATAATGGAATATGATACATTTATGCTTCTTAACTAAAAGTACTGAAGATGTTCCCTTGAGGGTATAAACTGAGTGAGAGTATTTGTACCCTTAAAAGCCACTGCTTTTCTGAGAGTGTACTATGTCCTGGAGTATGCAGCGCATATATTTGTGCTGCAGTAGAGAATCATTGAAAGTGAGTGGGCAGAGATAGCTGTGAGGTAAACAACCATGACATCATCCGTAATATCTAACCAGAAGCTGCTGATGACAGGGCACTCCCATAACACGCTGGCTGTAAACTTCTGTAGACGGTTTCACATTTCATTTCCTGGTGAAATTAGTTGTGGGAATTGCTGTCCATATTTGGAGGTGCAGTGAAAAAAAACAGGCTTGCATGTGAATCTTATCTCCTCTTGTGCACTCTTGGGCTTGAGCAGAAGATAGAGTGGCCTAGATGTGCCAGCAATCTAAAGACATGTCTTTTGACAGGGCTCAACTGACTGATGTGACAACAATGTTGAAAAGAAATGACACAGGCTCTGCGGTAGATAGAGTAGTGCTGGTGGTGTGAAAGTTTCAGTCTGGACACTCATGATCTATGGATACATCCTTCTGCGCTTGATGGACAAACAAAATTTGAGGGACTCTTCTTTTGCAAGAGTTTCACAACAAAATGATAACTAATTTGAGGTCAAATGACACATTGTGTTGGTGAAGTTAATACCACCTCTGCATGGGACATACTGAAATATATCTTCACATTTATTTATGCACAATTATTATTTATTTGCTGAATTTAACATGCTAGGGGGAAAAAAACATAAAATATGATGTGTATAAGTTTGGCCACTACCGCCTTGTCACACTGACTTCAGCCATCATGAAGTGCTTTGAATGGCTGGTCAAAAATCACATCTGCTCCTCCCTCCCTGACACCCTGGACCCTCTTCAGTTTGCTTTCAAAATAAACAGGGCCACAGAGGATGCGACTGCCTTGGTGACACACTTTGCCCTCACCCATCTGGAAAAAGGGAATACACATGTGAGAATGCTCTTCACTAATTAGAACACCATCATCCCCTCAAAACTTGATGATCCTTGGGCTGGGCACACCCATCTGCAGGTAGATTTTAAACTTCCTGACTAACAGGCCCCAGGTAGTGAGAATTTGCAGCCACACTTCCTCCTCGCTGATCCTGAATATAGGTACACTGCAGGGCTGCGTGCTCGGTCCCCTCTTGTACTCCTTGTTCACTCATAACTGTTGCTAAACACTGCTCCAACATCATCATTAAGTTCACTGACAACACAATCATCTTGGACCTCATCACGGACAACGATGAGACGGCCTACAGAGAGGAGGTGAAGGTGCTAAATAAATGGTGCCAGGACAACAACCTCTCTCTCAACGTCAGTAAAATTAAATAGATGATAGTGGACTACAGGAGACAGAAATGGGGGGGGGGAGGGGCCCATCCACATCAGTGGTGCTAGTGTAGAAAGGGTCAGCAGCTTCAAGTTCCTCGGTGCGAACATCACAGTGGACCTCTCCTGGACCCTTCACACAGACACTGTGGTCAGGAAAGAGCACCAGTGGCTCTACTTCATGAGGAAGCTGAAGACGTTTGGCATGAATGCCAACATCACCTCAAACTTCTACAGGGTGTTGCTCTGCCAACAGCCGGAAATCACTACAGGGAGGGATGAAGGCAGCATAGCACATTACTGGCAAGAGTCTCCCTGTCATTCAGGACGTCTACCTCCAACAGTGCATGCGAAAGGCACCTAGCATCATCAAGCACCACAGCCAACCAGCACGCCAGCTGTTCTCTTTGTTACCATCTGGCACATGATACAGAAGCATGGCTAAACTGACTACAAGCCTCAAGAACAGTTTCTATTATCAGACTCCTCAACTCTAACACCTAAACATTCCATATTGCACTGTTTATCATTATACCACAAACCTCTGCTTACTCTGTTTGCACTGAACTGACCACGAACACACATCACTACTCTTATTACCCAGTCTGTGTAGTTTCCTATTCTGCCGACTGCTCACCATTTTATTGCATGCAAACCATGAACCAGGACTGGTGTTCTATACTGTTTACACACTCGTTCACATGCGCAATATTGTTACAGACCATACTGCTACATGCACTATCACTTTACTTTAATGTACAAAACTACTTACCTTACCCCAGTGTGCAATTACTATTATTTACACTTGTCACTTTTCCTCCAAAGTGCAATTACTGGTACTCGCATTCATCATTTTGTCTGATGTGCAATCCTAATGCCTACACTACACACCCATCCCATGTACACATATACATACTTTTCCCTATTTATGACTTTTAATTGTTTTTTTTTTATTATCTTATCTTTTTAAATATGTTATATTGCATTACGTTAAATGTCTGTATGACATAAATGCTGAGTGATTTGTTTTATTCTCGTTCAACACATTTCATTGTAATGTTGACCCTGTGTTAACATACATATGACAAAGATCTATTGAAATGTTTCTGCTTTATGTCTCCGGACATGCCTTCAGTATAGCCAAAAAGTTATTTCTGCATCATTAAAAATTAGATTCCAAAATGATTGATCAAGCTTGGAGTGGCATATTTGGGGTTTGCAACAAGACTACAATTAAGATTACCTTCTGATGACCCTTCCATGTAGATGATGTCTGTGCAACAACACTGTACAATGAATCACTTCATGAATATTCCCATGCCAGCCAATTCTTCTTGTAGGTCCTTTGCAGTGATGAGGGTGATGCAGTTTTGCTCTGCACAATTCATCAGTCTATGAGCAGTTTTTTTTTTCTGAGATTGTTTTTGGGTCTTCAAAAACTTGCCTGACTTAAAACAAAATTCCTTAGCATTCATTTCTTAATAACATGTCAGTGACAAATATGTATAGGAAGTGTTTAGATATCTTCTATAGTATTCTCTTGATTTACTATCTTTAGATTCAGATCAGCTTAGTTGAGATCATCGCTGTTGAGCACCCTGAGTTTGTAGGGTTTTGTATTAAATTCACTAAATAAATGCTAATAGTGTATCTATTTGTAGAAATATGACATTTGAGTTCATTTCCAAATGTATTTCTTCCTCAGCACTTAGGAAATTAAAAATGATCTCAAATGCACATACAAATGTAAGCCAATGGTTTCAAAATACTGCAACTCAAAAATACCACAACAGCAGTATGCAACAGTATAATAGCAGTATGTTTTTTATGTCCATATCATGCAGCCCTATCACTGCAACATATAATAAATTGCCTGGCAACCAAATTGCTACAAAAAGTGATTAACATAAGTCACTTTTGATTTTACAATGCATGCTTTTTTCCTGCAAATTTAACAAGAAGACAATATCTCCCCAAGAGATTTTTGCGAATGCAGCCAAGAAAAAGCGAATGGCCATTTGAAAAGGACTCAAAAAGACTCTGTCCTTGCCAAACATAAGGCCACCAATATGCTGACAAGTGTCTTTTAATGTCATTAGAGAGTGTGGCACAAACTGTTACTGCTGCTAGTAGTATCTTAGGGGTTCAAAATGAAGGCTTGATTTAAAAGCATTTTTTATTACTTTTATAATGGTGGTTTAATTAGGGATTTATGGTAGATGAAAGGAGCTCAACTCCAGTCCAGTTTTGGTGATTTCTGTGGTCAAACACATCTGGTAAAACTCCTCTGTAAATTGGCAGGTTTAGTAGTAGTGTTTGTGAAGGGGAACTACCACACTGTGATGAACATCAGCCCTCCAGTACATATGCAGCCCTGATGTAGATGGACATAATTAAGTGCAGGGTTGGGCTATAGCACTGGAAAGTGAGTAAACTTCATAGCAATGCCACTGCCATCAATTACTGCAAATCCACAAAAGCAGAAGTCACTTGCTATCACTGGGTGATAAGACTGGCATAGTTCTTTCACTCTGTCAATGCAGAGTGAAGTTAGCCAGTCAAGGCCAAGCCAATCATACAAACTGAACTGAGCAGTTAGCACTCTCCTCCACACATGGTGAGGTGACCTATGACACTGTGTGGGTGGCAGCTTGAAAAGTGACTGGCACCATCCCAGACTGGAAGCTATTGTGGGATAGAAGTCTCTTACAGCGCGGTGAAGATTGGCTAAAATAAATATCTGGAGAAAACTGGGCAGAGAAAATGAAAATACACACAAAAATAGTAATAACTTTGAACCAGTGCTCTAAAGAACTGGTTCTCAAATATGTTTTACTATATAATATGTTAAATTATCTACCCATCAGTCACAGCATTACAGGGCAGACAGCAAATGAGCAGTCAGTTCTTGAAGTTGATGTACTGGAAGCAGGAAAAATGGGCACGCGTAAGAAGCGTAAGATGGCTGGATGACTGAGTCAGAGAATCCACAAAACAGCGGGTCTTGTGGGGTGATCCTAGTATGCAGTGGTTAGTACCTACCAAAACTGGTTCAAGGAAGTTCAACTGGTGAACTGTCCCTGTGGTCAGGGGCACCTAAGCCTCACTGAGAATGTGCATGGGGAGTAAAGGCTAGTACATGTTGTCTGATCCCACAGAACAGCTATTGTAGCAAAAATTGCTACAATAAAGTTAATGCTCGCTATGAAATAAAGGTGTCAGGACACACAGTGCATCAGTGCACCATGGTTTGCTGTGTATGGGGCTGCGTAGCCACAGACTGGTCTGAGTACCCATGCTGACCCCTCTCCATCGCCGAAAGCACCTACAATGGGCTGAGCATAAGAATTGGACTACAGGGCATGGCCTAGTCTGATTATCTCATGTTTTCTCTTACATTATTTGGTGGCTGGGTGTGTGTGCGTCGCTTACACTGAGAAAAGATGGCACAAGTATGTACCATGGCAGTGATTCTAAAACTTTTTAGGTAACGTACCCCCTCAGACAAACTGACCCCCCACCCCCTTACTCCCAAAAATTAGATGTAATAGCACATTTACAGCTTCATGAAGGCATCAAGCTTTCTATTTAACCACACGCCAAGAAAGTATAATAATTGGAACAGCTATTAACATGTTAAGGAGATCAACAATATAATATAACAGAGCAACACTGAAATGGATTTACAGATTGCAGCAGCAGCCGAAGCGTTTAAACAGTGAGTGAGGGTGAGGAACATGCTCAGGTTTTGAGACATATTATAATCAAAACGAGAAATGCATGTGAATATTTACAGGGATGTTAAAATATTTGGATTGAGTTAAATCATACATACAAGTATTTTATTTTACTATTTATCATCACTAGAACTTTGAGAGAGAGGAGAGGGTTATGCCCTACACAGCCACAGATTTACAATCAGATTAAATATTTGAATTGAGCTTAATAATACAAAAGATAATACAAATAATTTATCCCTATTTATAATCAGGACACTCAAAGTCCACGCAGGCTACAAGTGAATAATAATTAGGCCTACTGGCCATTAGCCACAATAATATCAATTTTGAAATAGCAATGCTGACCAATGGTAATGTGAGGATGTGAGGAGTGAACAAATGCAGACAGTTTAAGCTTCAGATGCACAAGTTATCTCATACTTGGCAATCTAGGCCATTTTTATAAATTCTGTCCATGTTGATAGTTTCCCACATGTGCTCTTTCATCATACTTCGCTGCTTTGACATGGATTTAGTATCAGACTTGTTTGATTGTGTACTCTCTGTTCGGGCTCGTGTATAGCAGGTGCTTTAATCGCTTGGATATCAAATATGACTTTATGCTGTCGCACAATAGGGTGCATTCTTACATAGCTAATCTTTTAACCTACAGCCTACCTTACAGATTAGGCTTTATCAGTGCTGATAAGGAACTGCTTAGCCAAGGCCACATGAGTGCACAGAAACTACAAAAAACAGCCCTGATCAAAACAAACGCTTGGGGCATAAAATAAGTCTAAAGATTAACTTGAACTAATAGCCCTGAGTTGTGCTCCTGTGTCCCACATGACATACTTTTAATTTACACATTTCCAAAATCCTCTCGTAGATATCACATTCAGCTCCCCCCAGGGAAGAGAGAGTGATTGTGAGTGTAGTTACCTGACATGGCAGCAGAGGGCACACTTGGTTCGCCATAGCCAAACTCATTGACGGCCAACACTCTGAACTGGTAGCTGACTCCCTGGCGCAGGCGGTCCAGGCTGACAGTGTGGGAGGTGCTAGAGGGGGGCAGGTGTCTCACAAAAGTGTCCCACAATCCCTCATCTGCATGGGGACAAGTTTACAGAGAAAAGAGAAATGTGCTCTTTCACATCTACACAATCTCTGGGAAAGCCACTTTCAGCTCATTGCTCTGTGATGGTGTAAGAGAGCAGCAGGCAACCACAGAGGAAATCACTAGCAGTTCTTTATTAGTGACATGCATTTCTGTAGAGCTGTGCAGCCATGCATGCAACCCAAAAGTAGGCTGGAAACTGCCTGGAGAACTTGTTTCGCAATGAACTAATAAGACCTCAGTAGGTTACGGTGACTCTTTTTCCTTTACATCCCTCAGGCAAAATTTATAAGTTGTTATTCATATCCAAGTCACATTGCTGCATTCTGAACTTGGCACCTGATTAAACATGGAGATGAATTCACAGAGACGCATAGCCTGCTGCGTTGTATATTTGCATAACGGTTCCATACCTGACGGACGAGCCTCAATAACATAGCCAGTCACACGACCTGCTCCCATGTCCCCTGGCTTCCAGTGGACGGTGAGGGTGGGGCCAGATTTTGTGATTGATGTTTCAAGAGGCGATCCTGGAGATCCTGCATAAAAAGGAGGCACATACTTTATTGCTGGAGAGAAAATATCGAACTCCAACAAGGAACTGTTTAAGGCAGGGGTATCAAGCTATAGTCCCTAGAGTCCTAGAAGGTGGTGATTAACTCTGAGCAGAGAAATCACACACAATGTCACCAAGTTGATGTTGAAGATCTAGCACCAACTATGTCTGACTGATGATCACCTTCTGTCAGCTCACTGTTGCCTCTTTTCTCCTGAGAAAAATCTGCACTACAACACACTGCAAAGACTACAGCAGACTATGACGGCAGCTGTGTGAAAGGGAACACCTCTCTATAGCATGAGCTGGCAGTAGACTGCAAAACTTTTGTATAAAGGAAAATGTGTAAAATGTGTTTTTAAGCTAAAACTAGTATGTAAAAGTGAAAATAAATCACTGTATAGTTTGCTGCTTGGTGGGTTATGTGAATGTTTGTATACTGAACAGTGAAATAAAATGTGCGGGTGGTGTCTGTTCATAATTATAGTACATACCGTTACAAAAAAAAACAATGAAAAGAGTGGACATTCTAGGCTCAACGTTATGTTATTGTGTTATCAGAGCACCTCCAGAGCTCTCTTGCATCTGTGTTTATTCAATACATTATAATTGCTCTCTTTCTTGCTTTTGTTTCTCTTCTCATTCTTACTCTCTCGTGGCTGAAGCTGATTAAAAAACCTCAATCGGTAGTACAAATGGTGATGAGGGCCGACTAGAGCCAACTGTGTTGTACACATCATGCTAACTGTGTGTGACTTTTGTCCACAGACGTTCACCAGTGGCCGACAGTCAGTTTGGTGTGTCCCTAACCTAAAGTCCTCCAGGACAAGTTGCATACTTGTGGTGTATGGCTTAACTCTTTAAAACGTAAGACTCCAATTTGAGCCTTATTAACTACAGAATTCTTTAGTAACAACTCACATGTGAGTTATGTAGTTATGGGAATGAGAAGCTGAAAAGGGGACTCACAAACTTTTAGGTTAAACATGAGAATGCTAAGGCAAAATGCAAATACATGCAGCACTGCCAAGTCCATGGAACCTCTTCCTTTGCTTTAACAGGATGACACAATGCTAAATTTGAACAAACTTGCCCTGAAACCAAATCACTGGTTTGCAAATGAAATTTTTCAAACTGTCACAGTATACAAGATTTAGCAACTACATGGCACTGGTGTGTACATAAAGGCAACCAGAGCATGAAATGCACCACTAGCGATCCACAGTTCTGCCACTGATTGATTCATGCTTGATAAAATATTTATTTTTTCTGGCCCTGCCACTTCCATGCCACTGTATTTGTGGCAACGCACATCACGTTAGGCAGCAGCAGTGCCAACGCATGAGATGATTTGTTTGTTTGTTTGCACAAGGCTAACCCACCTTGCACAGGTCCTGCTGTGATGTTGGCCTCGGCCTCAGGGCCGTAGCTTATCGTCTTGGCTTGCACACGGAAGCAGTAAGTCACTCCTTTCGTAAGGTCACGCACCTTTAACCAACGCTGCCAGCTGCCCTGAATGTCTACTGTCACCACCTTACTTACTCCTGCACACACACACACACACACACATGAATACTCAAATCACATGTTTAAATATATTTACACACAAAACACAAGATGTATCTCTCTGGGTGGTAGTCAGAATCGAGCTTAACAAAGCTGCTTATTTATTGATGAAATTAAAGCAATGCTGTGAATGTTGACACAGAGAAAGCGATTAACTCCAGTAATTTTCAGCTCCGGGGCAGAGTGAAAGAAAACATCACATGGCAGCACTGGAACAGTGGCTGGGAAATTAGTTTTCTCACATAAATTATTATTGACTCACAACTAGCAACTTGTTTAAGAACCACTGAGAAGCCCCTGAGGGTTTCTTGGCACTTGATTGGCAACACAGAGATGTACACAACCGCTGGGATTCAGCTTTGAGTCATGCCTTAGACCTGCTGCACAACAAATGTACACCAAAAATGCAAAAAGCAGCAAAAGGACTTTTTAGCAAAAGTGCACAAAAAGCTATAACTACAGTATACATGGAGAGGTGTGTAGAGCATACCATGAATGGGTGCAGTGGGCTCATACACCACCCTGTAGCCCTCCACTACTCCATTTGGAGATACAGGGAATCCCCATGAGACGTTGAGGGTGGTGCTGGTGACTTCGGAGAAACTGATATAGCTAGGAACACTGGGGGCTGAGAAAAAGAAAGAGAAAAGATAAAATATTAATAACACCATGGACCACTGTACTGTGTTCATGAGTGTACATTTGCAAACACAAAAAATTACCAGCACCAAAATCTCTAACCTTGCATCCTACATTTTTGACATGTTTTGCTCTGCTATTTAGCCTAAATGGTAGGGAAAATTCTGATGAATCATTGTATTGCTTTACCCAATTCTTTTGTGCATAGTGTGCATGCACCTGCACAAAAATTGTGGAAGCCTTTTGGATGACTCTGTGAGATGTAGCTACAATTGTTGTGCACTGCCTCAGGAAAATGGGGCCCTAAACAGATACACTGTGTTGAAACAACAACAGGAGTGACCATAGGTTTGCCCTCTGTACAATTACTTTACAGTGTTTGCTGCCTCTATGCAAATCTCCTTTCTTCTGCATGTGCTGCTTGTTGCTTTGGGAAATGTCAAAGAGAGAATGAGGGGCTGTGTTTACGCAAATGAGGTCACATCAAAGACCATTTGAATAATTTTTGAATTGTTTTTGCAGATGACTCACAGGTAGAGAACACCTTCCTGCCACAGCAATGAGCTAGAGCCTCAGGTCAAACGATTCCCCTGCTAGCAAATGATTCAGACTGACAGTGTTCTTAAAGTGCATGATTTAATGTGCAACACGAATTGCTAATATGAGTGATAGTGTTGCAATAGCGATTTAATGTGAGAATAACACATGCCAGTAGTTAAAAAACAATCAGGAGCAGACCTGGTTTTCATGCACGAAGAAAGGTCATAAGAACGGACAGGTGTTGCCTCCGGTGCCTGTTCTGGGGTCAGATTTATGGTTTAAGCCATTCAGGGAAAAGGCTCGACTGAACTGTGCAGCAATTAGATTCTTTTCACATTACAAACTTTACTGCTTAATTCAGACTTTTCTTTCTGCCTCGACAGTGCAGATTTGTGTTTGTAAGTGACCCATATCTGTTATTAGTGGCCTTAAATGAACACATTTTCTTTTTATTTTTTTCTTTCAAATTAGCTGTTGCTGACAAGCTGCTGACATTAGATGATGATGACAGTGATTATGCACATCCTCAGTGAAATGTGATAAAAAAAAAAAAAAAATTCTGATCTGACTGGCCAAGTATTTAGAAAACACACATGAAAGTTGCTGAAGGTTCATCTAAAAAGATTACGCAGCTATCAAAATATCAGATCTGTCACATTTTAGTAAAAAAAAAAACATGTTTTCATTCCACTTCAACCCTGTGCTGTTGGAATAACCATAGCAAACTGAAGCAAAGCCTGACCTGCCTGAAGAGTCCGTCCCCTCCTGGGCTCGCTGAGTGGACCGTCCCCTGCTGCGTTAAAAGCTGACAGCTTGACCATGTAGTACGTGTAGCTGGTCAGGTTCTTCAGTCTCATGCTTGTTTCGGGCAGAAAAAGGATTTTTACCTTCTCTGTCTCATTCTGGTTGTCCATCTCCCAATAGTAAATCTAAATGCAGAGTAATGGGAGAAAATGGAAAAAAGTAATAAATAAAAATGTGAGAGAGGCAAGCATCTGAAAATGACCGGAATTTCTGCTTTGTCTGTATTCTAACCATGTACATTCTTATGCATGGTTGAACGGTGCCTTATATTAGGTGACAGAAGGCACACACTCAGTGAAACGGGTGGGAAACTGGAAAAACAATCTGACCACATTAATGCAAGCTTCCCCTTACAACTTATGCATCAGTGTCATGCATATTTCAACAGGGATTCACTTAACCCCGACCCGTGATAATTATTTCATGACCTGGATGTCCTGATCTTTTAAACATACTGTCTAACATCATTATCTATTACAGTACATTCTAATAGTGAAGACTGAAAACATTTATTCTGGCTGGTCATCCCCAGGGAGGAGGAGACGAGTGTGGAAGTGAGAGAGTGAAAAAGATAAGGAGAGCTCTACTATAAGAGAAGGAGGAGAGGTCAGGACCTTATAGCCTTGGATGATGCCGTTCTGTGTCTCCACAGGGGGTGGCTCCCATTGCACCTCCAACTGGGTGGATGACACAGTGTTGACCTGGATATTCTGAGGTGCCACTGAGGGAGCTGAGAGAGCGCAGAAATGTAAGTAATGCAGTACTACAAAGGACACAATACTATAAAAAAAAAACATAAAAACTGGCCTGGTTTGAGAACCATTGCTATAAAGGACACAGTATAAAACAAACACTGTAAAAGACAGAGCGCTTTGAGAAACACTACAATATAAGCAACACAGTATTACAAGAAAAATGGTACTGTAAGGTATGCAGTAGCACTAAGTACCCAAGACTCAGGTCAAACATTTTTACTCTGACTTTGCAACACATAAGGATGGAAGAAACCTGTGGACTGTCAGGGATCCCTGAGACCAGTTTGAGAACCACAGTTATGAGAGATAGTGCTGTAAGGACAACATGCTAAAATATACACAATACTGTCCTGTAAGGGACATAGACCTAAAAGAGCCACACTACTATAAGAGATAGTACTATAAGACCTGCAGTACTATAAGTGACACAGTGGTTTTTACAGTGGTTCTAAAACTGGCCCTCAAGGTGGCCACACTCTTGCTCCAAACTTGTAAGACCGGGAGGGAGAACACTAAAATGGCTGTAGTACTATAAGAGATACAGTACAGCATTACTAGAAGGAACACCATACTGTTAGAAAATACTAGAAGCGACACAGGACTACAAGGGACACAGTTCCACAAGAGACAGAATCCTATACGGGGTTAGGTATTATAAGGGGACTAGAACCACACTGCCAGCAAATATTGTTGCCAACAAAACAGCTTCAGCTGAAACCCCCAGCTCCCAAAGATACTGACACTTTTACTTTCCCAGAACACAGGAATACAGAGACTGAATACCAAGCCAACTCCAACTGCAGCCCAGTATGACTAATGTCTCTGTTTCTTCTTATCAGGGGCTGAGGGATATGAGACTAAAGAGCTCACCAACACAGATCACAGCAGCAAACAGAGCTGTGAGGCACATTAAATGCTGAATGTTTCAAAGTACAAAAATATTTAATCAGGGATGCTCTTAAAACCAGAGACGACTCATGAAGCATGACAGCATGTTTGGTTCAATTACGTGTACGAAAACCCTGCTTATGTGTGGCCTTGCTGGTGGAATAATTTATGAGCGGGAACGAAAAGCAGTGGCGGTGGAGTTCAGGAGGGAGCCAACTCCATCAAGCGAGTCGTTAAAACAGTGCTAATAGGCCGCTGCTATCGTCTCCACCTTAGCTCCAGAGAGGCATGGCAGGCAGCAGATTAAAAGAATAATTTGCGTAAGAATCAGTTTTGCACAAATTTTCCCTCACAGTCGATCAGTCTAGACATGTTTGGTGTTTCTTTCCTAAGTTTGTTTCTTAAGTCTTGCACTGTGGTTAATGTTGCCAATTTGTAATGGAAGCATATATCCCATCAATTAGTGATGTGCAAACTAAATGTTACGTAATACCAGATAGACTGACTGCTATTATCATTCATTTTTTCCATTATAAAAAGTGTCAGAAACCACATAAGAAAGTCTGCATAAGCGAGATTATTTAAAAACACCATGCAGTTTGAGGCAAGTATGAGATGATTTAGACATGTAGGCTGTAGAGTGCAAACATGTGGGGTATAAGCTTGCAATACTTGTTAGCTATGCTTGTCCCATAGCTCTAGTGCAAAATAAAATTAAGAAGCTAACTTTGGATGCCAAACATGTCTTGGAAAATTGAATAAATCTGAAGTAAGGGGGAAAACTGTATAAATTTGATTTTTCAATAAACTACTGCTTTAAAGGGCATAGCACCCTTCACATATACACATACACACACACACACACACACACGCCAAGCCCTGAGTCCCCCTTCCCTGCACGCCCCTGACTCCCTCCTGCCTCCCTGCTCGTCCTCGAATGGCACGAAACCTGACGTTAATCAGCGGGAAATTCATTTGTTTGTTTGCCGCT
Source organism: Brycinus macrolepidotus (assembly GCA_037974445.1). Taxonomy (NCBI): domain Eukaryota; kingdom Metazoa; phylum Chordata; class Actinopteri; order Characiformes; family Alestidae; genus Brycinus; species Brycinus macrolepidotus. The sequence goes on along the minus strand of JBBPCZ010000148.1, from coordinate 10,758,498 downwards.
CCCCCTCCTGCTGCTGCGAGTAATCTCTCCGCCTGGCCCCCCTCTAATGATGCTGTTAATAACCTGATGCTGATAACCCTGTGCAGCTCCGCCAGCTGCTTGAGTTCTTTATGACAGATTCATATTTACTGCTTCATTAAGCCTCTTACGAGAAACGGCCAAAAGCACCCCAAAGAGGCGCAGAGGGGAGACATGCCCCCACCATTCACAACCATTGCTCTTAAAGGAAGAGTTTGGCAAAAAAATAAAATGTACACAATTTACCCCTTAATTCGCATGTAGTTGATAAGCTGGATGTGCGTGGTGTCTGAACTTTCTTCTGATGTTCTTTTTTGCACTGGAGTTATGCAAGTTACAAATTAATGGAAGCTTGGCACTATGAAAACTGCATGCCAAAATGAAACCTCAGACCATGTAAAGTTACTAGCTAATTTTAAAAAGACTAGATTTTTTTACTCTGTATCATATTTTGTCATCTATAAAAAGTGACCCAAAACGACAGTTACAAATGTAGTAGCAGCAAATCTTTTAGCCTGTAGTTTGCCTGTACTTTTATCCATTTTTGTCTTCTGGCTTAACATGGCTGGGATGAAATCGAACAGTGAAATGACATCTTGCATTTGTAACACTGTGGTGCTGTTCAATATTTGTGAGAGAATCTGAAAACCATGGTGTTAATCTATTTGTAGGGAATTGTTTTTTCCTCTTCCACTAAAGGCTCTTATTGGAGGAATTCAATTGATCATATAGGGGATGCAATACATTTACAGAAAGCTCTATGTCAGCCTGAGTCTGCGGCGAGCTGCACAGTTTGTGTGTGGTATCACACAAGGCAGCATGGCAATTAGAGCCCAGTCTGGCGGTGAGTCTCCAACGGTGGAGCTTGAACGTCATCGTCACGTCCTGTCTTGGCGTTTGGCAGCTCATTAGATGCTGAAGCCCGCTCAGGTTCGGCTGTTTGCCAGGGCAATGGGATATTACTCAGCCAGTAATTGTGCTGAACGTTGACTGTTTTTAGCAACAAGGCGACTTGTGCTGAATTTGAAGAGCACTCTAAAATCCAGCACTTCATTACTCTCAGCTGAAAAGCAGAGGCATTGGCCAGGGATAAAATTCTATACTTAGATGCAAAAGTGGTCAATGCAGAGGTCATTAGTCTGTACAAGGAAGAATCTTTTGAAAATAAAGGGTAGACTTTGTCTAGGCCTGTCTATTTGTGCGTGTGTACATGTTCAAGCGAGTTTAGATACAACACTCTGGAACTGTCAACCACACAGCCAGTGTTTTCACACAACCACTTTTCCTGCACAGCTAAATCTCTATTTCAGCAGGGTCAAGCCTGCAGGAAGGTGATGTAATGTCAAAAAAGTAGAAACTGTACAAATAGCCTCTCACCAGCACCCTTTTTAACTCACTGCACAAACCTATATCACAGGCCAACCCAGTGGGCTGTTGAATTTCTGCCCATTTCTGTACATGTTCTTCAGAACCTTGGCTTCATTCAGTCTACTACAGGACTCCAGTGTTTTTACAGAGGAGACTGCACTGTTGGGAGAGTTCATGGACGTGATGGTGATTGTTATGACTAAAATGCTGACTGACAGCTGTCAGTCAAAAGAATGAGTGATCACTCAGCCCACCCTAACACTCTCCGGTTTTCTTTACATGTCCAGACTGGGTGGTACCACGGTCAGATGAGTATGATCCAAACCCTCGCACTGGGTCAGAGATGTTTCGCCATAAATTGGTTCCTTGACCAAGTTCATTATGTAGCCTATCGAGGGTTTGGCTTGTATTCACAGTTATAAATACAACAGTTTGTTTATTCTTAGTTTTACCTGCTTCCCCTACAAACACCTCCACTGGCGCGCTGGCAGGGCTCTCGCCAATGATGTTGTAAGCTGTCATCACAATTTCATAGCGCTTGTACTTCTGCAGCTCTGTGAAAACACAATTGTGAGAGGAGTGAAAGATGTACAACCATACTTATATAAATGGATGTGAGCTTCAAGATAAGAGATAAAAAGCATTTCTCCTTTGAGATAATATAAAAAACTGGTGCTCAGATAAGGGTCATCTCTGTGAAGAGGTGAACTGATTTATTACAGTATGCATGTTCTAGTGGAGGAGGCTGTGTGTTCCAGCGTTGTTACTGGAATACTAAGAGTCAATGTGCTGCGTATTGTATTGATGAGGTGACCCTCTGCAGCACAGTGAAACTGGTTTAAGTTTGTTTGGTGTGTGGAAAAGGATTTTGTCTCTGCAAAACTAAAATGCAGACTGTTTCTTGTCAGAACAGAAAGATTAGAGGAAGCACCTTGTCCTCTGAACATGGACAGCATCAGGCATTATGCTCTCAGCTACAGGGAGTGTGAATATTTTATTTAGACTTCAAAGGCATGCTGCCTAATTCAGACAGACGACTGAATAAAACTTACGCGTGAGTTCGAATTCCGTAAGCGAAGGGTTGCTCACTGTCTTCACAGTGCTTTTGGCTGGTGGGAGGGGGGTATGGGGAGAGAAGAGGAAGGGAGAGAGAGAGAGAGAGAGAGAAAGAGAGAGAGAGAGAGAGAGATGAGGACTGCATTACTAAAGGATGAGGCAAGATGGAAATACACAAATCAAAGAGCTATTTCATCATGGCTACAAATTTTTGGTTTTCAGAAGTTGCTCATCACCACATATTTCTTCACAAGATTAATGATATCTCACAATGCTCATCTCTCCATCCACACGGACTGGAATGAAACCCCAGGAGCAACACCAAAGAGCCTGAACAATTAATGATTTATCAGTCAATATAGAGTCCTACATAACAAGCTCGCCTACTGGTACTAATCAGACTTCTGAAACACGCTGTCTCAATGTATTTCAGTTTTTCTTAAGAAGGTTGAGATAAAGGGCCACATTTCGTGTAAAGCATGACATCTCTGAAGGATTTGTATTTTTTTTTTATTCACTCCTGTCTTGTGTGTCTGCCATGTTTGCCAATACAACAATATCTGATCGCCTTAGCACTTCAAAAGTAGTGTGTAATGGAACGCTTCTGAAAGTGATGGAGGACCTTATCAGGTTTTTGGAGCGCCTGCTGACTTCTGAACATGAGCTGTTAAGATTTAACAAATAGAGCAAATCTGCAGTTATTCGCTTATGGATTTGCATGAGCACCCAAGCAACGCTAACAGTTAGTGGCACTTAGTGGACAATAGGTTTTAACTCGGAGTAGGAGGATGAGAAGAAAGCAGAGGATAGAAAGAAGGAAACAACAGGGGAGAAAGAGAGGAACAGAGGATGTTTCACTTCTCCCCTGGCTGGTGAAAAGAAGAGAGGAAAAACAAAATTAAATACGCTTTCATACTTGGACGCTCCAGGCTCGTGCACTTAAATGCTGTCAACAGTGCCGAGTCCAATTTGGCAAAGGAGATTTATTGGTTGGATGGGGCCTACAGTGAGGAGTGGGACGGCCTGCTCAGAGCCAAAAACTCCAGCTCCAACTTCAGCGCAGACTCTGCATCTCAGAAACCTAATGAATTCAGCTCGCTCAGCCATCCACCTCAAAATTATTCTCCTGCCACCAGGTGCACAGGTATGGATAAAGGCCACCCGTTCAGATAACGTTCAAGTAGATTGTTCTGCCTTTTGACCAGAAAAATGCAGACACATTTCATGGGTACCTTCAGCCGCTTCAGGCACCTTCTCAGGAACTGATATCCAACTGTCTCAATTTGTCACTGTCATAAGAATTCCCCAAAACTCCATTTCTTTGGTTTTGATTTTATTTGGAAATGCCAGCTACTTCTTTACATTATATAAGTCATGATGAATTAAATAGTTTGAAACACTAATTGTTTGTTATATTAAAGTTTAGCTACATTAACAGATGTCCAGAATGTTTTTTTCCCTCCAGTACAGTCATTGTTTCAACAAAACAGTCTCTCTCTCTCTCTCTCATCCAAAATGTAGTTGCTGTGTTTCAGGGCATGAAACCATGCACTATAAAACAACTGGTTTCATTTGTATTCTATCTGTTCATTAAGTAACTGAACAGATAATACAACTTTTTTCCATAGAAAAAAAGGAAAAAATACTCTCAAGCTGGGTCTGGATTTTTCTGCTTGAAAGGACAGTGCGTGTATGTGGATCACCACTTATTCACCCTCTACCTACCTGTCAGATCTCCACGCGCTGAAGAGCTGTTGATGGCCTTCTTGGACTCCTGCGGAGCGCTGTCATACTGTAGCTCGCGGTAATACAGCCGGTAGCCCACCAGCACCCCGTTCACACTCTCCTCCTTGGGCGGCTGCAACAGCGCAGATTAAATTAAAGGTCACAATCCCCTGGCTGGCCTTGTGCTCCCTATTAAAGACCCAGGCCGAGAGGGGAAAAAAAAGACGACTGACAGAAGGGAGGGTTTCTCCATGCGCCAGCCTCTGCGACAAGCAGATGGCAGAAACGAAAGATGAGGATTTCATTTCAGGGCCACCCGGTCGAGGGATCGCTAACAAAGACCTGCACTGAAAGTAATCAACCGAACAAGGCCTCCACATCCGTTGATAACGCAGCCAGCTAGAGAAATTATCTGGCCCTTGTAGGTCAGGGAAGGAAGGTTTTGCTGCTAATTAACATCCCTTTGGGGTGTGCTGACTGCAGGCATGCCCGAGTATTAATTATGCTGGCCCTGTCGGAGTCTTCGGTGAACTCCATAAAAAAGTGTTATCAGTACTCCATGTCGCTGAGATATGCAAAATCACGGGACGAATGCCAAGCGAGCTGTGACAAGCCGCTCAGCACGTCCTGCTAAAGAGGGGCTGTTCATCAATGAGAGCCAGATAATTAAACAGATAATAGCTGTAACGCCTGCATTTAACAGGCAATTATCTTCACTGGTCCATCCTCTCACACTGAAATGGTCTGCTTGCAGTACAGTAACTAGTGATGGATCTATGTAGGCCTGGGTGACAAAAATGACAATGGTAATTGCAAAAATCTCACATTTTTTCAACATTTGTTATTGTGTGTTTAAGATACTCACTATGTTGTTCTGCCCTTCAGTAGCTACTAGCTGCAAAGACATTCAACAGTTGTTACTTTGGTAAACGAGAAGCAATGTGCTTCTTTTACTCACTAGAAAGAAAGAAAAAGAAGTCTACCTTCTATCACTTACAACAACACAAACCGGCGTGGCTGTTTAGGATGGTGGTTAGTAAGCTGTTTTCAGTGTTCAATTTAAGTAGTAAAAAAGAGGAGATGGCCATGCAATCTCCGCAGGATGACCTTGGATCTATTTTTTTTAATCATACATAATACTGAGCCACAGTGTTTCCAAAAATTGCAGACAGTGTGTATGTACCAAATGGCCAACACCATTTAGCATCATTAAATCAATATTAATATTGGATGATATGGAAAAAAATATTGTGATATTTTGGAACTTTAGGTCTGTGCAGGTATCTGATGCTCATCAGGGCAGCTGATAATAAGAAAGAGAGCAATACCATACCTGCCACTGCACTAGTACTGAGGTAGTTGTTGAGGGCTTCACAGACTGAATAACAGGAGCCTCATCCGGAACTGCAGGAAAACAGAAGAAAATAGCGCACTCAAAACTCACACGCATTTCTTTCATCCAATACTGTAGATCAAAACACTCCAAAATCACGGAAGAGATAAGAGGGGGCTGTCAAGCTCGTCAGAAGCACTTTTATTTGAATCAATACTGGATCAGCTAGCACCAGAGGGCACATGTGCAACACCTCCATCTTTACTCACCATCTTGTAAAGTCGTAATTGCATCGGTCTCTTGGCTGTACTTGCTGTCTCCAATGTCATTAGTGGCCATCATTCTTAGCTTATATGAAGTGTAGGGCTTCAGCCTGAGGGATCACATATCTCATGAGTTATCTTGCATTAAACAGAGCCATTTCCTATTGCCAACAAAGTGGCATGCATGTACTACTAATCTATAAATGTCACCCAAACCCAAATTCTTTGAAATCTAACGGAACTGCTGGCAGTACATTTGAACTAACTGCCACAAAGAGGACAAAGTCATGAAACTCTTTATCTGTGCAGTTGTATCCAGGAAAAAAAAACATCCCTGTCAGAACAAAACCTGTTATATCTCCAAAAATATTTTTACTTTAAATACAAGCTAATGTAACATGATTTTATTCTGGACCCTTTCTATTTTCATGTTCAACATTAAATCTTGAGACTGTAGCTGATATTTAAAAAAAAATAAAAGTGCCAAAAATAGAGACTTTATTTACTGCCACAATAAGGTTTTGCTCTGATTGTGGCAATATGAAAAAATGCTCCATCAAAAAATATTTGCTTTCACTTAAAATTCTCATTTAGTCCAAACATTAATTTCAGCTCATCAACTAACCTTTGAACTACCTTAACATCACTGAATCAGTTCAAAGTCAAGGTAGAATGAGTGGGCTTGAGACATGTAATTTAACAGTTTCTGAACATATGATTTAGCTTCTAAAAGGTTAGATACTGATTACCTCTGAAATAAGGCTTTTCTCATGTAGACATATTTTGTAGCAAATGAATTTGAAGCCTCTGCCTAGCTGGATGTGAATTGTCACTCATAAAGCCTCACAGTCTGCAACTATTCCAGGTCTGCAGCTACCAAAAACACAAATCAGGCCTAAATAATCCATTTGATGCCAGTCGGACTGTTTAAAAGGCACTAAAGAGCTGACGGGTTGGAAAGTCCTAAACTGAGGGAGGGGAGTCATCATAATCAAGATGAGATGGGCCTCTGAATGCAGATAAAATACCACTTGACTGACCATATAATCACAGTAGTGGCTCAAGCGTAATTCAGGTGAGAGGTGGCCCCTGCTATCGGGGGGGGGGTCCTGTATGTGTGTGTGTGTGTGGGGCTGGAGATGGAAGCGTGGAAGAAAAGGCAGAAGAGAGTGCGAGAGAAAGAGGGGGAGAGAGAGAGAGAGAAAAAGAAAGAGAGTGTTTGCCAAGGCACTATGTCTTAGCATCACACCTGAATTCTATTTCCACCCTAAATCTGCCTACCCATCATACCTTGATCATTATCTACGCAGGCTTGTTTACTTGGTCCTTATCTACAATAGCAATGTCCTGAATCAATCTGAAAGATCAATGTGTTCAAAACTGAGAGAAAGGAGTGGACCTACTGTGCATGTTAGAGCAACTTAAATACAAAAGTAGCATATCCAAAAATAGACATTAAAAAGTAGTACAAAATACCATGAATCAATTCACACATAGTAAAAATTATTTGTATCTGTTCACGCTGGACTGAATAATTAAAGTATTTCTTAGTTACGCTGATATTCGATTTCATAAGGACTATTCAGAAGGAGTGGAAGAAATCTATCTATCCTATCACTCACAACAACGTAAACCAGCTTGGCTGTTTAGGACGGTGTTTTCAGTGTTCAAATTAAGTAGTCAAAAAGGAAACGTCTCAAAAAGAGGAGATTGTGTAAAAAAGGCCATGCAATCTCTGCAGGATGAACTTGGATCTATTTTTTGAAAACATATGCAATACTGAGCAACAGTATTTCCAAAAATTGCAGACAGTGCGTGGGTACCAAATGGCCAACACCATTAAGCATCACTAAATCAATATCAATATCGAATGATATGGAAAAAAATATTCTAATATTTTGGCCTTATTGCTCAACATCCTGCAGAGTGGCTAAAACTACAACACATTTCATCAGGAAAGGTCATTAATAAGGGCAGTGATAATGAATTTGAATCAGACTTTAAATCAGACGTTAAATCAGACGCTCACAGCAAAACTTACATTAAGAAGTTGGCATGAAAGCACAACAATTTGAGCCTCAGAGTCTCAGAGCATTTGTTGGGTTAGTTCTGGAACCGGATAAGGCTTCTGTTGCTGTTTCCAGCTAAACTATCTAAATTAAACAACTTAATAAATAATACAAAAGCAACTGACCTAACCCTGAAACCCTGATTGTGATAAATACTTCACAAGACTCATACATTTTTAAAACGTAAATATTATTCTTAAGGGGCATTTCTAATAATGAGCATTCACATCCTTCAAAATACCTTGTAAAATGCTGTGAGAGCCAGCTCAAGCATTGGTAGCCATTTGTAAAATTAGTATCTGGAGTAATTGGTGGTTTAGGCCTATCTTACCTAAACTAGAGTGGTTAAACCAAGTTTAATGGATGTGAAGAGCGAAGTGAGTGGCTGTATCGATGAAAACAGCAATTAGGAATGAAACTTGGTACTGGTAGATTCTCTATATTAAAGGGATTGGGGAAAAACTTCATGAGGACAATCGGAAATTTATAAACCTTTGTTTGCTTTTGGACTTTGTGGAGTCTACTTAGCTTTGAGTGTTTCCTTATTGTTTTTTACTTGTATTTTGTTCTGGAGATAAGGTCAGCTTGCTATCTGTCTCTCTATCTGCTCACTCTGTCTATTAATGATTTTGAATTCTGGAGAAGCATGATAAATATAAGCACATGCCTATGTGTCTCTCGGGATCATGTCTTATACCAAGAGAGAGGAAAATGAAAGAGACAGAGACAGACTCACCGGTCCACTATGCAGGAGGTGCTGTTGTGGCTGATGGCAGAGGAATGTGTGACCCAGGCTCCGTCGGGCAGCTGACGGACCTGCAGGGTGAAGTACCGAACAGGGGAGGAGCCGTCTCCACCTGGCAACCAGTCCAGCCTCAGCCGCCGAGACTGGACCTGATCCTGTGGGACACGGAGCCGCAGTGGAGGCTGCGGACGCTCTGAAAAAGAGATGGAAAGAGAAAAAGAGAAAAAAGAGATGGGGAGAGTGGGAGACGTAAGACAGAACAATCAAGAGTGAGATAATTAGAGAGAGAGAGAGAGAGACAGAGAAAGAGACAGAGAAAGAGGAAAGAGAGATAAAAAGAGATAAGAAGTGTGAGAGGTAGAAAGACAGAAAAAGATGTAGTGGGATTGTGTTTGAGAGAGAGAGAGAGAGAGAGGCAAGAGAGATAAAAAGAGAAGCAGAAAAAGAAAAAGAGAGTGAGGGGGTAGAAAGACAGAAAGAGATGTAGTGAGATTGTGTTTGAGAGAGAGAGAGAGAGAGAGAGAGAGAGAAAGAGAGAGAGAGAGAGAAAGAGACAGAGAAAGAAAAAGGCAAGATAGATAAAAAGAGAAGCAGAAAAAGAAAAAGAGAGTGAGAGGGGTAGAAAGACAGAAAGAGATATAGTGGGATTGTGTTTGAGAGAGAGAGAGAGAGAGAAAGATGAGAAAGAGTGCAGGGGTCAGTCCAGTCTCGCTGACTAGTCTTAATCACACTGCATCAGTCAATGGCCTGGCCATGCCCCTGCTGCCCCGCCCCGCCTGAGGAGCTCTCCAGCTCACCCATCCCATCGATTTTAATGCTCTGAATCAATGTGCACAGGCATAATTGTTTATTTAAAGGTGGACCATATTGATCACTATTAAAGATGCAGATCATGTGAAAGAAAAGTCATCGAGTAGACCCTGCATCACTGATGGCCTTGTATTTTGATAGTTTTTTTTTTATTAAATGTCTGGTCAATTGGTTTTAAAAGATCAAAGACCGAAATGACCTTCCATGTTTAATCCCACCTTGCCTTCAAAAGCTGTCAGTGGAAAAAACTGCTGGTGGGGGGGGTGGGGGGATGCTGTTTCTTTTACCATGATCTGGCCATTAATCAGATGAAAAAACTTAACGAAAATATCTCTGGCAATTTTTAAAAAACAGCCTATTGGGGCAAAGAAAACTAATTGTCTCTGTTTGTATGGTTGAGGGGCAGTATTTCTTGGAGTTATACGCGTATTGTGACCCTTTCAAAAGAAGAAAATAAAAACCTCTAAAGATTGATGGCCAGTGTATACCCTGTGTGTGCGTGAGTGAGAGAGAGAAACAGATAGAGGATCACCTCTGATCTCGGTAGTGATGACCACAGCCTGCGCAGCAGTGCCCCAGCCCTGCTGGGTCTTGGCTGAAATGCGGAAGATATATGCAGACTCGGGAATCAGACTGGAGGCGGTGAACTGCTTGGTGTCTGGACCCACCTCCACCGTGGTAAACTGGTTTGGATCTCCAGAATCCAGCCTGTAAGCGACCTGGTATCCTGAAATGACATGGGCCGAGGTGAGTCTCCCAACACTTCACCACTCCTTCCTCGCTCACAATACAGACCACATCAAAAACCAAGAAAATAATCCAGAACAAAACAACCCAGTCAGAAACTCAGGGAACTCAAAGAACAAAAGCAGAGGATGGAAAACAATTTCCTCATTGAAAAAAAAAAACTAAACAAAACCCCCACAACTATTTGAGGGCAAAACTTGCTTCAGAAACACCTGCAACAGTGAGAAGGTTTGGATGATGAACGACTTTCAAAAGGTCTTCACTGTACTGGAAAATTTGCTACCACAACCAACTTCAAATAAACCCACTTTAAACAGCCTTTCCTACTGCGTATCTGACAAAAAAAAAGGAGCATGATCTGCAAACACGGTTTACAAAGTCTGTACATATAATGTGTAGCTGAAAAATATTTGATGTTCTTTGAAGTATTACACATCAGTCGGGTACATTTTTCAAAAAACTGGTTCATCTCTGTGTTTATACTCTACTCTATTGCAGATTCCTGTATTAAACTGCAAGGACTTGTATGTGGGGTCACAATTCCTTACCCTCACAATTACTGAATAATAAAGTAATTACTGAATAATTTAGCTGTTTAAGAGGTTGGCTCCAGTAATTCAAGAGTTATTAATATTGTACTGATAAACATTGATTTACATTAAAGACTAATATATTATATCCTAATTGCACCATTAAGTACCAGTGGTGGTAAATCAGGGTTCTCACTACGGGTCGACTGATATGGTTTTTCCAGCGCCAATAGCAATATCGATTATTAGTAAATAAGGAGACTGATAAGCAATAATTGGAACAACATACATTTGCATTAAAAACGGAAATCTTGGTGTTATAAATGATAATAACACAAACTCCATCACAACACTTCACAGATGTCTTTAAGCATGTATTTATGCTAGAAAAAGAGTCAGAGACAGCTTCAGGAAAACACTTCAGTAACATTACTAGTCATCGTGGGTTGAGACTGAAAGTATAACCGGCCCTGGTATATGTTCACAGGATTGTAGCCAAAATAAGTTCTTTGCCCGTAAATAAGTTCCCCAGCACCCCCTGGTACCCTGGTTTAGGACAGGTGGTTCAGAGAGTATGGAACCAACCATTCTAACCTATTTAACATTATTCAGCCTAAAAACCTAATTAAACCTGACACAGTCACCAGCCAACAGTGACTAATTATTTAACTTATAATGTAACTTACATTATTCAAAATTTTGGCCACTTAGGTTGTAATGTCATCCAACCTGCACGTGACATGAAGTGGGAGCGTGTTCACAACATAATGTTATCTGTTTGGGGAGCACTGATAAAAAGCCTCGTTCACTCGCAGCTAAGTGAAATAGAAGATGATTTTCCAGGAAAACAAAATTTTCCAGGACATACTACTTTTTCTCTCACTTTCCTTGTGCTTTCCATTACTGGAAAATTGGTGAACTGTTTTTCAGGTTTCCCAAGGCGTGCAGGAACCCTGCAATTAAGTAACTGAAGACAAATTACTCACTACTTCTCTTGAACTGTTATAAATTAGAAAGAAATAGTCATAGCAATTTAAAAGTATTTAATTTATTCTTCTGCTCTCAACAGACAGTAAAACTGATCAAACGGGTTGTGCTATTTAAAACACAGTTATTAGCCAGTAGAAACAGTTGCTTTAAAAGGAAATTGTACAGAGCTATTATAGAATTAAATTTGAGCGCAGTCTGTTCAGGGGAGGTTGGATCTTTCTTTTTTAATCTATTTTTTAAACCAGGAATTTCATGTTTGCAGGATTAAATGATTCAGCAGACTATGGTAACATTTTTCCCGTGCGCTTGCACTACTTTACTCATATTTGCAATCCAAATCTCACAGTTGGCTCTTCACGTTTTCAAATTGCATTACAACAAATATGAATAACGTACGTTTAAATGTATCACGCATAATTAATATTGTTCTCTTAAATACAGATGAGTAACACAAGTAATATGTAAAGAAATTTCTTAAGTAACTGTAATGTCATTACAAGTTACACTACTCCATTACAGGAAAAACTAATCACATTGCTGCAATGCATGACTTGGTACCGTGATCCTCACAACACTTTTAATTACAGCAGCTGCATAATGAATTCCATTTACAGTTGATTAAAATTCTGTATCATCAGTTTGCTGTCCTGCCAACTTTTTTCTGTTTGTGTTAATATAAGGAAATGACACAAACACGGCAAAAATGTTAAGGATGTTCTACAAGACTGTACCCAGAGCAGCAGCTTTCAAATTCAAATACTCCTTCTAGTGTTATCAAAGGTTTAGAACTCTCTACTTGTATGAAAATGTATTACAAGTTTGGAATCTGCCCTTTAGAGAGAATTTCTCTGCTTGTTTCAATGAGCTACGAGTGAAAAATAACTAAGCAAAATGTAAGAAGAAGTTTTTCAAAGCGTATACACCATGGAGGACCTAAGAGAGCTTTTATTAATATCTACAAGGGAGAGTGTTTCTGGCACGGCAGATTGCAAAATGTAGAGCTTGATCATCGTTTCTGCAGGGAAGGTACAGAAGGGAGGCATGGAGAGCTTCATCAGTGCACTCTCCCATCTGCGGAGCGTCAGGAGGAGCTTCACAAACACTGACATTACCAGGAAATGCTGTGCATCGGCCGCGTGGGCCGAGTCTGGCCAAAGTGGAGATGGAACATTATTCCATCTATCTTGCCACATGTTTGCTCTATGTGCTGGCCCTTTTGGCTGTACGGTAATAAAGTAGGCCATCCCACACTGCGGAACATGCACCACTCTCCGAATGGTATTTCATCCTAATGTCCACTCCAGCCACGAGGGGCTGTGAAAAATAACATCCACCCACCATTACTATACACATGCATGTGCACACACACACACACACGCATACACACACACCCTCGCTGCTTTTATGTCAGAGTATGTTTTTCTCAGAGATATGCGAAGCACTGTAGACAGGAAGGGCTAGAAAACAGGCTGAGCTCTGCTAGCCTGGGCTCATTCAGTCTGGCTCTGACCCTTGCCATGTTCGCTGGGGCTTTGCGAGTTGGACAGGGTCTGTGCTGCGGGGGAAACGGCCCGTGTGATTGTTTGGGTCACCACCCTTGGTCCCCAACAGCTCCATTTTCTTCATTCATTGACCAGTGATTACTGGTCCAGTAGTGGCCAGCTACATTGTTGTTCCATGGTCAGGGAAATGCAGAAAAAGGTTACAGTGTTTCTGTGCTAAATCTCCAATCTCCAAAGTTTTCATGAAAGCCATTCCACAACCTCATCTACGCAAGGGAAGGTCAACCCATGCTTACTCTCTCACCCATGGCAAATTAGAGGCCGACCAAGAAATGTCATCCCCCAACTGCCGTTGCAAGATCTCTCCAAAGAAGTCTGGGTACTGCACAGCAGCTGAGGTAATGAGACACAGAAAGAAAAGCACAAACAAAAGAGAAAGCAAGAGAAGGTAGTTAACTGGGGTTCACGGCTGAGGCCGTGCCCGATTCCACATCTATGCAGCTCAGAAGCTCAATGTGATCTCGCTGAAGCCCTGATGTGATCCTGCATGAAAACCACAGCTGAACATTCTCAGGCCCTGCATTGTGCATAGCGCCGGCTGAGAGCGGTGCAGGCTGGGGGCAGATTTAAGCAGGATTATTCTAGCTGCTGCAAATTCGAAAGCAAACTCCCAGCGCTGTCCGCTGACTCCAGCAGCTGGCTTGCGGATTTCTACCGAGAGGCGGGAAAAGAGCACGTCTTTTGACGGCTTTCAAAAACCGGATTACATATGAGGCCAGCTATGAATAAAACAAGCTTACAAGGTTTGGAGCTAAACGGCCACACTGTGCAGTGTTTCTACAAAAAAAAAAAAAAAAAGGAAAGAAATAAAGAAAAAGAAAAAAAAAACCTGGCGAATCATGCGTTTGGTTTTAGCCAATCACATTTTTCCATGCCAACAAAGTGCTGCTTTTGGGCCTTGTGATTTGAGGAAATGTTCAAAACATTTGTTCCACGATGTAACTCCAATCCGGATAGAAATAAAATGGCACAGAAGCTCTGCTTCTATATTAGGACCGCGTCATTCCCGCTCAGTCAGGTTTGGTGTATTTTTTGCCTGGTATGATCTGCAGCAGCGGTGTGGCTTGGCAGCTGAATATTCTGAGCTTCATTCACTAGAAGGTGTTACTCAGCCTAATCTCATTATAGCACAGCATTTGTCCTCCTTTCACTTGCTTCCACTCACTCTCCTTAGCCATACAGACACGGTTGCTGCGATGTCAGGTGCAGTGTGGCTTGGCTGCATGTCACAGATGGAGCAAACATTTCAGTCCAGATGAAACCTGCCCGGATACGAAAAACCTAGAAAGTCCTCATTCATGTAAGATGGAAGTACAGAAAGGTTATAATTATGGAATGTGCAAAAGATGGATGGTGGAAAATAAACTTGCAATAATGCAGACAATGGCACTGGTTTCTGAGATCTGATGTAGAGACTCAATGGAGAAAACTCAAATTTCTATCAGAGCAGTATTACCACAAATTCATACAATTTTACCCTTACCTCAAATGCAGTTGATGTGTTTAGTGTCTCTGTTTAGTGACTATGCACATCATGCAGATGTGATAATGCACTGTTGAGAACCCACTGTATTCATTTTGCCATCTAAGGGGCTTTACACGCTGAGTGCTGTTTATTTATGCTATGCATTAGTGTGATTTATGCAATTTACAAATTGTGCAATTTATTTGGATGTCAGTAAACTAACTCAAGGTTGCGCAACATGTGCCACACTCTTCCTGCCCCCTAACTCTAAAGTAATTAATAAGTTGTGTAACAACGTGCATATAATCATCATTTTACGTCTTTGAAATACTGTAAGAATATCAAATTGTTAACCTAGCATTATGAATTGAATCAAATTATGGGCTAAGTGTATTGGCCAGAGTTGGCCAGAATACTTTGAAAAATGAAGTTACTGTTAGGTGCTGAACACACTGTCCTATACATTAACATATTCAGTCACAGTACACAAAAAACATATTCAGATTTTGATATGGCACATGGGAAACACTCCCAGCTGATTTTTACTTCAAAGGTTAATAGTGTCCCTCACTGTTACTGGATGGCATTTTTTTCATGTAAATCTTCTTTTTATATATTTTTCATCATCCCCTGAGCATGAGTCCAGTATATCAGTGTGAAACTTATACTCAGGCATCAAAAGAGCTTAGTAATACTGAGAAAAACAACTGACTCATCACACAAATTTCTTAGTCAACTCAGAATTTAGCAAGAACTTCAGCGTTTGTAAAGAAGCAGTTTGTTAAATCTGCCTGATAAGCATGTTTGTTACATACTGTGCGCTGATTTTAAATTATTATGCAAATGATGATGAGGTTTCTTTTAGAGGCAATATGTTCTATACGTATACATTTTCTAAAACGATTCTCCTAAAAATGTGAAAAGCATCCGTATTTTCAACAAAGCATTTTCAAAATAGCATGTGTATTGAATACTGATACTCATGATTAGAATATGTATTCCCAATACTAAAATTCCATTACATCCCAACTTAACCCCTTAATTTTAAATGAATAATCGTAACCTATTATTCAGTAGCTACTATCAAAAAATTGGTAACTACTACAAAAGTAACACATAAGTCATGTAGTTAGGAGAGTAAGGAATTAAAGTGTGAGTTCAAGGGTTCTAAGGGTTAACAACGTAATGTGGTTTGAAGCAGTTACATGTTGATGTAGGTATGCACTTTGTACGATGCTGGATTTAAGGATATGAACTTCTAATACTTGTTAGATCCATTAGCCACATAGCTCCAGTGCAAAACTAAAGAAGCAAACACCGGGCACCAAACACATCTAAGGCTGATCAAATACATCTGGAGTGAGGTGAATTTCAAAACTATTCCTTTAATACCCACAGGCAGTGTTCTCTTACCCATGATGATGCCGTTTGGGTCCACCGGGGGCTGCCAGACCACTTTGACTTCTGTCAGGCGCACCTCTGGGAACACAAGCCTCATGGGCGGTCCTGGAACTAAAGAGAGGAAAAGAGATTAGATGTCAGGACCATATGACTGTAACAATCATACTAATTAGGGTAAGACTTTCAGTGGCCTTTGATCACTGGCCAGAACAGAGCACAGGGGCTTAAGGAACAGAAGTTGAGACTATATTGCCCGGGACAATCATCTGAGACTTCACTATAATGGGCAAAAAACCCATCAGTAAAATCCAACACTCGGTCAGCCCCCGTTAATCCTGCTTAGAAGAGGCAAGCTAAACAAATAACACCTAAAAACACAAATTAAAAAGGTCTCGAAGTGTCAAAACAACACAAAAGCGAATAGCCTGCTTTGACAGCTTTTAAATAACTGCTCCAATAAATCCACCTCCAACTTCTATGAGAAGATAAATGAGCATTCTGCTCTTTGTCTCTTTGAAAGCTTTTTATCACCAAGCGTGTTGGTATGCAGAGAGAGTTAAAGTATGCTCGCCTGAAAAAGTCAGACAAACTGTGAGGGCTCAGCCAGATCAGTGGAAGGGCGGTTTCTCTTACGCTACGAAAACCCAAAAGAAAGTGAAGCCGACAGAGAGATGGATGTGGCATCATTTCCTATCTCTGCTTGATATTCAGAAGCTAATGCTAGGACTGCCCTGGTAGCATACTGAAGCTGAACAATTGCATGCAGGTTCTGGGAAGCGAGGTGCTGGAGGAGCATAAGTGATCTAATAAGCCGTAGATTGAAGGGCCATATCTTACATTTTTCTTCTATTTTATTTTTTCCCTCTGAGATCCACTTATGACATCTGTGTGGTTTTATGTACCAAAAAGAGCTGAATTACATTTTATATGACCAACCTCTCATCATCTCTATACAGTTGAACAACTTGTTTCTGCTACTGTGCCTTAAGATTGGCTGCCTTGTAGATCAGGCTGAAACACTTCTTATAGCTACACTATGTAGAGGAGGATCTTAACTGCTATACTGAACAGACAGATATATGTAAACGTCTTCAGTTCTGTGATCATAAAAACAATAAATTCAGAATGGATTATTTTTGCAGCATGCTTGCCATATTTGGACTGTATAGACTGTAAGTAGTAAATAGCATGTGTTGAAATTTGAATGCTTGCATACTACAAGAAGTTCGTTTATTTAAAAAAGTAAAAAAAAAAGTTTCTCCATGATATGCACCCTTTAAAAGACATAGGCTGCTGTTACAGCTAAAAGGGGGGCTGTCTTAGAAGGCTGATGATTAAGGGGAATCATTCTTTTCTCTACTGGCCTGTCTCTCCTCTAAACACACACATACTCTCCTCTGGTTCCCAAGTACTCCCTGACAGGCCTTTATATCCACAAGCAGGACACAAACACGAAGAGAATCCAGTAATGTGGTGGAACACCCATCCACCCACACACACACACACACACACACCTAGGTACTTATGGCTCCCTGCATAAACAGGGACTGCTGTTGCCGCTGGGATCTTGGTGCCATTCTCCAGCTCAAAGCCAATGGTACATCAAATCCAATCAAAAGTGGGGCTGCTTCTGGACTATTTGTTATTTCCTCCCCAGCCTGTAATAGTTGGTTAGGCAGAGTCTGTATTTTATTTCCTGTCTGTTATGGCACTTATAAATCTATCACATGTGACATGTATTTGATTGGTATTGCTTTTTTAAACCCGTGGTATGAGGGGATATAGGGACATGTGTCCCTATAGGGAGATGAGAAGTTAAAATGGTAAAGTGGAGCTTTTCCCAAGATGCCTCTTTGTCTCGCCACTGTGTATTACATGCATTCATCATTCTGCTATCAGCTTTGCTGTGCACTGGAGGAGGTTCGAGAGATTACACTTAGCCGAGTGCAGCTCTTGCTGCTTATTATGCACAAAATCACGGAAAGCACATTTCACTTTAATTAATCTGTAATTACAAAATCAGCTATGTGATTATTTCATTAAGGACGCCGCTAATAAAATCACTTTTTGGCTCTTCTTTAGACGCTGTGAACCTGTTAATGACCCCCCCCCAAATCTGATCAACAGTTTGAGAACGGATGAGTGTCCAGTAAGCTGTCAAGTTTTGCTGAGACAGCCTTAAGAAACTCAATAACAGGATGTTTAAGATAGTAGGCCAGATCGAAGAATGTCGTTCTGCTTCACCCGTAGTGTTCACAACTGTGCTCACGGTGATAAAAGCCAGGCATTTAGAATCTCCAACCCCTCCATATGCAGGCCAGCATGTGCCTGTGACTGCATTTCACATGGTACAGGGGCCTTAATGAGCCCTGTTCTGGAGAGGAATTTAAAAGGCAAACACAGAGATAATTGGTGCTAAGGTCGAGCGAGCATGGATGGCAGAGCCTCACTTCTCGGGCCCCGCCGTTTCCATCATAAAAGAGACACGGCTGTCCAGAGGGGGCTCCGTTTGCATTGGGGCTTAAAAGAGACCTGTTATCTCTTACTTAGAGAGCTGCATGGTTCCACATGGCCGCCAGCATACCGACTCCATTAACGTGACTCGGTGGCTGGCCGGATTAAAAGCCAGCCCTGCGTATATATTTCTCAGCTCCAGCTTGTCTAAAAGCCTATTGTGAGTAGAAGCATTCTCCTTCCTCTCTGGGCCTGTCTTATGGGTCAGGTGCTAGAAGAGACCACAGCCTTGGTCTTAAGTGAAGCCAAGAGATTGCCAGTATAATATTACAGCTCTAATGTATTATATGTGGAAAGCATAATGAATATCCAGTTGACTTTAGACTTAAATGTCACTCTCAGGGTCTTCTAGGTCTTCAGAGAGGGCTAAAAAAAATTATTTTTATTCAATTCAGTGTAGTATTTGAACTCAGCTGTCACAAGAAAGAGACGAGAACTGAACCAAAGTTAGCTCAGTGTTGCGTAGTGGAAGAACCCAATCACGGATACACACGAGAGAGTCGGTTGACTACGCGTTTTGCTCTGAGAACGCTCGTTTAAAGAGTCAAGGTTCCCACCTGGAACCAACGTTCTCACATGCACACAGAGAGAGGATAGATAGAGAGTGATGGAGATCAGAGCACTCACGGTACCGTGGAACCAACACACTGAATGGGCTGATAATTCGATTCAATGACTGAGCGCAGGGAAACCCCAGCTTCCTGTTTATATAGGCGTGGTGACGTCACTCCCGTGACCTCGTGCGTCCCACGTGCCTGATGTGTGTGACATCAGCAAGTACTGCAGTGCTAGTCTTAAGTCATTATTACGTTTTGGCTGGAATAGGGTTATATTTATAAAATGCCTTAGGGGAAATTATGTAATTAATTTTTTTGTGTGGTATCTATTTATATGTAGCTAAGTGAGCTCTTCCAGTAGTTAGCCCTTCAGGATTGAAATCCTAATGTGTCAGATTAACCACCAGCATAATTAGCTAGTAATAGTGGAACCACCCAATCACATTTTGATTTCCAGTAAGTAGGACAAATCACTCTAGACCTTCTGGAAGTCTGACTGTGAATACGAGCGGCAGCCTAACTAGGGGGCTTTTGCCAGAGGGTAAGCAGTGGCGGCTCTATGACAGGACTCTTTACTAGAGCAGACACTCTAGAAATGCTACACGCAAGGTAAAATACATGTTAATATGTGTGTTACAAACTTCAAATAAAAAAACTGAACGTCTTTAAGACAGTTTCAGCTTCAGATATCTGTGTTTAATCTAGAAAGGTCAAAAATGTTCATATGCAAAGCCATTAGATCAGCACTAACATGCCACTAGAAGAGGAGCACCAGCAGATATGAGCATTCACTTAGAGGTGTGTCTTTTAACTTGTTCTTTGGCTGTCTTTTGATATTTTGAACTGGAGGCCTAGCTCTAATAATCACAGTTCACTACTGATTGCTACTGTTCACTTATTTCTTCCTCAGTCATTTTATATAGTGCTTTTCTGATACCCAAGGGCACTTTACAACTGGGTGACAATATCAATACACAAAGTTACAAAGGTGCACAAAATCTAGGATGATAAAAATAAATAAATAACTTATTACTTTCATATTTCATTAGTCAAATTTTCCCCAGCAGTGTGGTTACTCCTTTGTAGTAAGACTGTAGCACACTGTTAACATCCTGCAATCAAAGAACAATATATAAACTCACACATAAAGGAACGCTAGCAGATGGTTTATCACACAGATTTCCAAGTGTAATAAGTATAAGTGCTTGATTGGAAATTAAGTGTGGCTTAATGAATTTGGTCGACTTTTAATGAGAGACAAATTAGATAAACAGTTTACAAACTGTAATTGCATTTCGTTAAGAGCAGTCTGACAAACCTCTCAGCACATCTGCTATTTCCTTGGTGAAGGAGGACAACCTTGAGCATGATTTTCTTCATGCCACATCGGAAAAATACGCCTCCTCTACACCACTCCTAGAGTCCCTAGTGCATGCGTAGGCCTGCATGCACTGTATATTAGCTTCTGTAGTGATCTGTTTGTGAAATCCTGTCAGGGTGAATGACCATTATTTCTAATAGATGGCAAAACAGCAGACCTCCCTTGGAAGCTTTCACTGCCCAGATTTATGCCGGCACTCCAGAGTTTGCCTCATATTGCAGTCCATAACAAACATTCAGAGGCTATCCCTGCTAAAATCGACAGCGGTTGTTGCATCATTGATTTTTTATTTACCAGATTGGTTTGTATGACGGCATAACCAAATTTGGTCCTAAAAGGCCATTTCAGAAAGCCATTCTGAAGTTCTGATAGCACCGAGAAGCAGTGAATGAAAGCATATAAATCCTGAAAATGCAAAGCGCCATGTCATGGAAGAAAGAGAACGATTTGTGGTTGCAATGGGTGCCCACATTGCATGTAAAAGGCATGGGGCACATAGCGAACCATAGCACTCAGTAGAGGGCTTTCTGAGCAATGGTTTTTTTTTTTATCTCTCTCACTCTAATAAAGAAATAGCTGCATCAATCTGTCCACTTCATGTACTTTTAGATGAGACGCCCATTACTTATGGCACCTCATAAAACGGCGGAGCGCTTGGTTACATTTTAGCAGATGAGTCATAATGCTGAGCTCCTCTCTAGTAATCAAAAACATGTCAAAACTGCTTTTAATCTCCACAGTGACCACTGCAGTCTCACAAAAAACAGCTTTTAGCTCTGGGTCAGGGGTGTCTGAGTCCTTGAAGGTGGGAGACCTGCACATTTCGAGGTCAGCACCTGTTTTAGTGTACCTACTAAAGCACTTTAAGCAGGAAACTACTAGGGACTGTAGCTCTTCTCTAAATTATCCTCATAATGCAGTATTTGAGGGAATGCCACTCACCATCATCCTTGGTCCTCTCCAGCACAGATGGGCTGCTGAGCTGGCCATCTCCTATACGTGTGAAGGCCAGCACCTGGATCTCGTATTGTACGTATTTACGCAGGTTTCTCAGCAGTGCTGACTGCGTCAGGTTCCCCTTCACAACCTGCACCTGAGGGTCTGCACCAGATCCCTTCTCTTTGTACAGCACCTGCAAGAACAAAGAGCAATATTTCTTAGTTTGTTTAGTTTTGAGCATACTTAGTACAGTTATTTACTTCACATTTGACTAAAATTCATAAAACTCCTGCTGTAACATGGCTTATTAGGTAATAGCTAACTCAAAGTGCCATTGTGGTTTAAAACTAGCTTTTAATATGAGATTAATTATGTTTTGCTCAAAATTCACAATTTTGTACTGGTTTTGTGTTTTTGCCCATCAGTGTCTTCTCACCACATTACCCAGAATGCATTATGCAACATCATCACACAGTCAGTGGGAATCCCTATGCTACTAAACAAATCCTGACACTGATCAAGAGGCTAATAAATACATCTGGGGTGCTAGTCAGCATTACTGATACAGCATTAACCTTAAACGCTGGCTATCTAATGTTCTTTATTATTTCAGACAGCTAACAAAAAATAGTTCCAACAGTCCATGCCTAAGTATCCACGCACAGTACTTTATTTCAAAGGTCTTTTAAAAATCTACCTAATCACTTTCCTAGTCTTTAAATCAGAAATACACATTTTAGAGACTACTGAGGCACTGACGGAAGAGGTGAGAAGACATGTTTTTTCAACAGCACTTTGTACCGTAAAACATTAATGAAAAAAATTGTGTCTGTGCTGCCTTAGTATATTTTTTAAAGTGTGTGTTGTCTTGTGCCTATATCTACTCTTCGCCTTTAATAACATGACATATCAGTGCTGTAATTGATTTTGTTATATGTAAAAAATATGCCCTGGAATTTTGTGTTACAAAATATAAATTTGAGCAAGCAAATACAGTACTGTGTAAAAGTCTTAGACACCTGAGAAAAGTATATGTTTTTAAAAACTAATACTAGAATTTATACAGTAGTGATTTTATGTGTGTCTATGTGTTTGCTTAATAATTCCCAGACCTCCCCTAATGGAAGCCCAGTGTTACATTATAGGTCTTATCAAACACCTGGCTCAGCTCAATCGATATTGCATTTGATTAAAACAGGCGAGCTGCTGATAGAGTTTCACAAATCCAAGCAAAGGCCGGAAGCATTGAGGTGAAATTTGGAACTGAACCTGTGTTCATTCTAACCAGCTCACAAAACATTACATACTTTTAAAAAACAAAACAAATGTTGATATTATTTAAAGCTTTCTTGTTTGTTTGCATTTATTCTGATGTTAACGTGTGTATTTGCTGGCAGAAAGTCCCTTACTGCGCAGATAAATGGCTTCAAACAGTTTGCACAATGTTGTGTATAAATAGGAATTTACCACACATTTCAGTTGCATACAATATGTAAAATAAATCAATAAGTAGCCTGTCCTGATATGAGGAAATTTATCAGATCACTTTTTGTGAAACTTTAAAGCTGTGTTTTGGACTAGATTTTGCAGTCATATTTAGAATTCATTAATCCTTTTTCAGCTCAGTAGTACGGCAGAGCTGGATGAGGTTTACACCTCCGGGTTCCTCTTTTTTTTTTCAGCCGTGTGGGTTTCCAACAAAGCACGCTGCCTGTCTTAATTACTGTTGACTTTAGACCAGAGGAGCTGCTCTGAACATATGGGTTCACAGTTCCTCATCCTATCACAAATATTTGATCTTCCATAAGCACTAGAGTTTCAATTAATGCATTTACCACCTAGTTCATTACTAAGAGCGAAGAAAAAAAGACAATGGCATATTTGATATTAATTCCAAACAGGAAGTTCGAGCAGAGGTAGATAATCTTAGAATCAAATTATATCTTGATATACAGTTTCATAAAGTTTATTTCTGTTTCTGTTTCATTAGCAAAAATGTTCCAATCAAATCTTCTCTGAGGTGAATGGGGTCAGAGACTTGTACATCTTTAACACTGCAAAACAAAGAAAATCTGCCAACACTTCAGTACAGAGGGCATTATAATGCCCTTGTAGAGCTCTTATAAGGCCTTATCAATGGTGTTTTAATGCTTTCTGTACTGAAGTGTTAAGAAAATAAACTTTGTCCAGATCACTTTTGTTTGTGTATTATGCAAAATTTAAACTGCAGCTCATCAGACCGGGTTGGCAAAGCACTAGTTGGATGTCTTAATATTATCAAAGGATGTCAAAAAGCAGTAAAACCCTCAAACAAAGCTATTTAATAATTTAGTAATGAGCTGCCAGTTAATTACCAGCTTAATAAGGCTTAAAAAAGCATTACAAGGGTATTTATGTCCCCCATAGTGAACATTTACATGCAAAAAAAGTTGCAGTATCCACAGTGAACAGGCTGTTGTATTTTTGTTATTCCATTCAGAAATCAATAAGATATGAGAGCGTTTTTCAACACAGCCAGCAAAATTAGATACCTCCGTCAGCTCGAATAGAAAAATACATTTTAAGAGGAACCTGCAGGGGTTACAAACAGTAGGAACATGCTGAACTGCCATGAATAAGAAAGCACAATGTCTTCTCCTCTTACGCGCGAAGGCATCGAGTCTTGCATGACATTTCATCATATGGAGTGTGTCCAAGGGCCTATGAAGCCTTGATCATGCATGAAAGCAAAGCCTTTACTCTGTTAAGAAACATTTATTCAGCAGAGTGGACAGCTTGTATTTTCCATCTATTTTCCTTTTCTCTTTGAACATCCTTCTGAGTAAATGTCTTGACCGCAACACTAGTTGAAGAGAAGTAACCACCTTATATCCCAAGATGTTGCCATTCTGCTCAGGTTCCGGCACAGGTCCCCAGGTCACCAGGATACGTGTGGAGCTCATGGCCTCGGCTGTCACGTTCTCCGGAGCTCCCGAGGGCACTGTTCAAAGAAATAGCCAAATACATGGAAATCACACACATTCATCTATATTACAGACCAAAAGCCTGGAAGCAACACTTTGACTTGTTGAATTGTTGAACATGTGAATTTCAGTTTTTCCGAAGTCTTATTTCCCCAGGTGTGTCGCACATACATGCTATTTGTTTTGGTGAGGAGATACACGTTTATCATGTAATATACTAAACAAATTAAGAAAGTTAAATATTTTTAAGTTGTTTAGAATACTTTGGTCAAATGCCATTTTTGTCGAAAAAATAAGGCTTACACTCTTCTACAGAGAACTTAGTAACTTAAATCTGACATTTTTCAAAAAATGTTTAGTGCACAACTTCTGTTTGTTTTTTGTAGAGTACGTGAATTTATTTTCATGTCAAACGTCAACAAAATTTCATTTGACCAGGGCACGGAAACACATGATACTGTATACATAACTAATGGAAAAAATGTGCTTATAAGAACTGTTATCAGTAAAGACGGTGAACATTTTTTCATATAATACGGTGGAGAACGAGAAATCAGTAAACATGTTGTGCTGGCTTGGTTGCTGGCACATTTACAGTAAAAAACTTCATTAACTTCAAAAAATTGTTTGCTTCCATATATTTGGCCTGCAATGCAGGCCACTACTTGACACCCCGCTCCAGATGTTGTGCAACTGTTTTGGCTGGATTGGATGCCTCCCCAGTGTCAGCAAAGGAGGAGTGGAATGGGTAGCAGAAGACTAGAGTAAACAGTGTTAGAATTAGCATTAGAGTGTGCTTTCAACAGACACAGTTGGGTACAGGGTGTGTGAGAGCAAACACCTCTGAAAGACTGACAAACATATTTTGGTGGCCAGGCTTCATCAGGCAGAAAGCTCAGCTCGCCCTTGGCCCCCCTGCACCATTAGTTCATGTCACCTCTATTAAAGATCAGTCCCTCCAGATGCACCTCATTTTCTGATTACAGTTGGCCAGACACAGTCTTCCAAACAGCTTTATTAAAAGGCTGATTCTCAGCGGTTCTGCTCAGCTTTGCGGCTGCCAGGAGGCCACGGGGATCACTTGTGGGTGTCTCGCAGGGAGGAGGATAAAAGATAAGAGGCAAAACCCGCTGGCCGCGAGGCAAGGCAATCAGCGCTTAGCTTATCGGAGGCATGTAGGCAGAGAAGCAGTGAGAATTAGCAGAGAAACGTGGTGTTGCGCTGAGAGTGGGGAGGAGGCAACTGTGATGATCGCATAAAGAGAATGAAATTGAATCGGAGAACCACCTGTTTACATTCCAGAACGTGATTAACAAGAGAATGGAAATTTCCAGATGTGTGCTTTCAGCAGCACTGGGAACGGGGGCTTTATTTCAAAAGGCATCTGCTCCAGACGCAACGGTTCAAACAATGTTGTTTTGTTTGTTTGTTCTTTGTTGGTGATGCAAGGTGGCTGTGTGTGTCCTCACCTGACTCGCGTGTGCGGCCCCTCACAGGCTCGCTCCAGGGCCCAGGGCCGATGGAGTTGAAGGCCTGGATCTGCAACAGGTACTCAGTCCACTCCTCCAGGCCCTCCAGTGTGATCTCTCGCTCCAGCTTGTCATTCACCACCCGCATGCTGAAATCACCCTGCTGATCCGGCCTGCACAACCGCACTCTATAACCCACACTCTCCGGATTACCATTATACTCCGTCTCTGGCAGCGGCTGAGAGAAAGAGAAAGACAGAAGAAGAGATGGGGTGAGAGGGAGATGGAGAGAGAGAGAGAAAGCAAAAGAGAGATGATGAGAGGAAAAGAGAGGGATGGAGAGACAGAGAATGAGACAGAGACAGATTGAAGGAGAGAGAGAGAAAGAAACAAAGAGAGAATGATAAAAGAGAGAAGAGAGAGAATGACAGAGAGAGAGAGAGAGAGAGAGAGAAGAAGAGCGAGACTGAGGGAGGAGAAAGTTTATTCACTTGTCTTTTCAAACATGCTGGCAAGGCTAGGCAGTGTCTGGCCTTGCCCTGTGCAGTGATAGACAGCCTATTAAATTGACATGCCCCAATAAAAAATAACTCACGCTTGATTATACTTTATCATCTTTATGCACCTTCAAACTTGACTTAACAATTTTGGTAGTGCTCCAAAAAAAATTAGGGCTATGTCACTACTGACCAATACATTAGCGTTTCTTCAGTTCTCAAACTGAATAGTAAAGAGCTTCAATTTGAGAGGCTCAATTTGGGCCCAGGCTCTCTCATATCAGCATTCTTTATTTCATAGGTAAATCAATATATGTCTAGAAGAGGCCAGCATTCAGCAGAGCACATTTAATAAAGCATAATGACCTGCTCTACAAAGACCCCATGAAAGAGCTGGGATGTCCTTACCTCAGTTCTTTCAGCATTATTTCCTTACATGGATCACTTCTCCGAAAAAAAAAAACACAGTAAAGAGAAATGAACAGGCCTAAATAATGGAGCTGAATTCATCTATTCGGGCACTCGGTGCCACTGTATTTAGCTCAGTTCAATTCTCTCTCCCCAGACAGGACTTTGCAATAATATATTGCTTCAGTGCTTTCCATGGCAACCGGTAGAGCTACAAATGTCAGGGTAGTATGAACTACACAAGGTAATGTTTTACAGTCACAATATGAGTGGGCTTTAGTGCTGAGATGATTTGGAGAGAAAATGTCTTGAAATGTTTTTACCCTTTTTACCATATAAAAACAACTGAAGTGTAAACGTACACCTCGGAAACCCTGCCATGGGGCCAAGGCCTTTTTTGGCCATGCCATGCCAATCTCCCAGCTCCTTTTTAATAATCTGAGCATGTTTGTGTATATGCCCTCCTCCCACCCCCCAAACAGCCCAAATAAAAAGCTGCATAGTTTCACCTATTTTTCACATTTTGTAATAATAATATGAAACAACGAGTAGAATAAAAAGTAAAAAGAATCTAAGCCTATATTTTAAGATGCTGGGTCTGCAAAACCCAATGGCATACTCAAACAAACCAGCTCCTGTTAATTTAGCAAAGCTCCAAACAGCAAATAACACTTGAGGTCCAGTAAAGATTTTTAATTAAAAAACAGAACACAAGTGTGACTTAAGTGATTAAACAATCAAGCCAAAATCTTTTAACGGAGAAGGCTAGAATCAGCCTCCTTACTCTTACTCTGCCATTCAGCAGGTCAGGGCTGGCATTGAAGAAGAAGAGGAGATAGGGTGGATGGGGGGTGAAATTGTTCTTACAGGAACCTGGGGTGAAAGAGGAGGATTTACAGTGTGTAGGATGGAGAGAATGTAGTGTCTGAGGTGCGGTTTCTCACAAACTTATATCTGTACAGTGGTACCCCGCATAACGAACGCAATCCGTTCCAGCGGCGCGTTCGTTATGCGGGGAGTTCGTTGTGCGAAA
>JBBPCZ010000148.1:10707277-10729074 GCA_037974445.1 Brycinus macrolepidotus | reverse complement strand
TTTAACCACCAGTAAACACACAGACACCAAAAACACATCAAAACAGGAAAAAAAAAATGACACTAATGGGGAGAAATAACGCAACATGATGCTTTATCTTCATTTGAGACACATCTGGCCAGTTTCAGCCATTTTTTTTTACGTAAAACTTGATTTTCACGTGCGACGTGCGGTTTGTTGTGTGAAATGCGTTCGTTCTGCAAGTCCTGCGCGCGGTCGCAGCGGCGTTCGTTATGCGGAACGTTCGTTCTGTGAGGCGTTTGTTAAGCAGGGTACCACTGTACTAATAAACAGTGCATGAGGAATCAAGAACTATTTAACAGAGATACAACAGCTAGCATGAATTTGGCACAGCTTGGTCTGCTGAGAACCCAGTCTAGAGACACAGATAGAAGAGACGGGAAGGAACTCTTACCACCCATCGAAGCCACACGCTGGTCTCACTGGCCGTTCGTACGGTCACACTACTAGGTGCCACATCTGGAGGGGCCTGCAGGGTCTGGATCACCCGTGATGGCTCGCTGGCAGGGCTGGAGCCCACTATGTTGACCTGCCGCATGCGGAACCTGCAATGACCCACATGGACTTTTGCTTCAGTACCATAGCACCTGCTGCTGTGGAGAGCAGGCCACCTGAGCGCTACTGAGACTTTCATTGTGGAAGTGAAACAGCTGTACAGGCAGCAAAGTGGCCCTGTGCTTTATAATTCCACATTCTAATTGCTGCAATTAGCATAAAATCTAAATTTATCAGAGAGTCAAACAAATGGTAGGACTGCAGTAACATCCATAAGGTCTGACACAAATTGCAGAGAGGAGAAAAACACAGAGGGAGTGCAGTTCATCAAAAAACCAGTGGTGAGCGAGACAAAAAACACCAAAAGGGAGGAGAACAGGACTGATGAAGAAGAGCTCTTGTGTGTATACTGACCTGTAGTGCGTGAATGGAGTAAGGTTGGGCACTTCCAGAACTTGAGCTTCTGGATCGTTCTCCTTCTCATACAGCACCTTCCAGTCCTCCTCGTCTCCAGTGTTGCCCACCTGCACATCAGGGATTGTTAAGACTTCATACTGTTTCCAACACAGTTGTTTCCAAAAGTTTGGACTGCTCTGCTCCAATTACATGTTTTGTTGATATTCTAAGTGAAAATAAGCTCACAATAACATCCTCTGTACATTTGTACTTGAAAACACACCATTTATTTGTATGAGGTACATGAAGTATCATTTACAGGTAAAACTTTAGCACAGGAAGACGTCTTGCTTTGGTAGACACTGCTTGTGGCACAATTATGCATAAGTCAATGAGTAACAGACTTACAAAAGTAATAGCAAAGTGGAAAGCTACAGTTCCACTTGAAAAAGACATAACACATATGAGTGCAGGGACAACAATTGGCAGAGTTTGAACATGCAATCACTGTTGCTTGCACTAGACCTTGGTAATGAAAACTGGATCACTTTAAGATCATGATGCATTCACATGATTTTCCAGTTTAGGTTAATGTGAGTTTACATGATGAAAATAATGCTATTGAAAGTAATACATAAAGTATGATTAAGCTTTTTGTCAAATAATATAGCTGTAACAAAATTGTGCTCTGTAAAGCTGCTTTGTGACAACTTGGTTGTAAAAAGCGCTATATAAATAAAATTGAATTGAATTGAATTGAAATGGAATAGAAATCTTTCTAGAGGGTCAGATTTGAGCAAACAAAATACATTCTTAATGTGATTTAATGTGATTACACTATTTATAGTGATATAAAGTCATAGAGTGTCAGAAGCTTGAGGCAAGAGTGTGATGCACTCAGTCTGTGCAAGGTAAAGTGGTATTTCTAAACATTCATTACTTACATTAACTACATTAGGCCTATTGTTTAAAGTTATATCAGACAAGGTTTTGTATAAGTTTCTAAAAGTTTACAGGCATTGCTAGGCCTGGAGTCCAAGGCTTGGTATAAATAACATCTCTCAGTCTCTAATAGCGTGGCTTGGGCACTTCCCCTGAGGACACCTAACGCAGTTTGAGGCAAGTGTGTAATGATTTAAACATGCAGTTTTCAGTTTGAATGATAGGAAATGCTATTTGGTGGTGTATAAGCTTCCTTAAACTCGTAGCTCAAGTGCAAAACTAAAGAATCAGCATTCGGACCTCTAACACGCCTCGGTTGGTCAGCTATATTTCGAGTAAGGGGGAAGCTGTAAATCCGACTGTTTGCAAACAGTTCCTTGAGACGGTATTTAGAAATACACACAAGGCTAAATACAAGACAGGTTAAAGTGCCTTTTACACAGCACAGCACCAGATACGGCCCATGTTATAGGAGGAACGTGCAGTCTGAGTCTGAACCAATCAAGGCACAGAGAGTTCAGGGAGATTTACGATGACCAATGGGGTGTACTGGATGTGGTAAGCATTTATGCCAATGTGATCGATGTGCGACGCGTGGCACCTTATGCCGGTGACTGCTGCTGTATTTCATAGCTTGTGTGTATGCACCAGCTCCCACCCCCCCTCCCCATACAGTGACGGATTTCTGCAGCTGTAGATAGCCCTGCCTCAATCAACTTAGCAATTCAAGTACCTCTAGATGAAAGGCCAAACTTTCCCTCAGCAAGTTCGGGGCTGATGCCAGGCTAGAAGGTTAAGTCAATTACAAATTACAAGTTAGTAGTATGATTCAATCTGTTGTCAACTTTTGAAGAAGTCACCAGCTGTACGAGCGAGATGATAGAGGTGCAGTGGTTGCTGTCAGAGTTAATGGAAACTTTCAGAGATTTTTTTGCAGAAGTGTAGAGGAGCAAAGTAATGCATACTAAAATTGAACTTGCTGACCGACACACAGAGCATTCACAAAGCCTCATGATAACAGAGAGGCTTTCTAAACACTTTTTGCTTATGTAAAAAGCATTGAGATATTATATTAAATTGCACATGGAAAATGGTTACATGATCTTGATCAAACAAAAGTCTTTTAAAAAATGTAAGGGTGACATTAAAGAATGCTGTTGTACAACTTTTGAACAGCAAAACTACACAATGATATTTTTAAAATTTTTGATGTGGTTAACGATAGTTGACACATTGTTTCACAACCTAATCCTGGAGCCACCCCTGCATTGGACATTTTACTACGTTTCCACACACTCTGGATCCAACAAGTCTAATTAACAAGCCTTTCCTGATATGGAGTGGGTGTGAGATCAAGGAAAATGTTTAAATGTAGAGGACGGTGGAGCCTCCAAGACTGAGGATGTGAAACACTGCAATAGATAACAGTATATTATATTGTGAATGGGAAAAAGTAAAAGGACTAACCTGTCCCTCCACAATCCACTTAGAGATGGACGTTTTCCCATCATCCCCTGCCCGAAACTTCAAAGTCGCCGACCGTGGGCTGATTTTGGAGATAACCAGGTTTGAAGGAGGTCCAGGAAGTTCTGGATTTAGAAAGAAACACTATTAAATCTCTTACTTTTCAAACAGCCCTTACACATGACAGGAATATGCTGGGAAGAGGCGTCAGTGACTTCTGAACTGCCAAACCCATTGCATCATTTAATCGCTTCTGTGAACCCTTTCTACTGACGAGATGGAGGCGCAAATCCAGGGTGCACTCAAAAAAAAAAAAATCCAACCCACACCCCCAAAAAAACTACAGGAGATCTTTTACTCTTTGAAGTGCAGTGATAAAATCCTTTTTTTAATTTCGGGAAACTTTGATGAAATTACATTGGAATTAAATCAAATAACAGACTATAGCCTTGCATCTGTCTAAAATCCCCACTGAGCTTTGTAGCTGTCTGTTCCTCTAATGTCTCACAATATGCAATTTATCAGCAGGCATTATGGCTCTGGCTTGGCATTCAGCCACTTCAACATTCGTCTCTTTTTCAGAGAGAAACTCTGAGCCTCTGAGCTAGTTTAAATGAATATTTCGCCGTCACAGCCATATTTGATTTATGGCTGAGCATGTGCAACAACTTGCCAGCTTCCGAGTGGAAAAGGCCAACTTAAAAGATCATCACTCATTTTCATAACCACAAGCTAAAGATGACTATCCCCGGGATGAGTAACACAAGCTCTGTAGTGCATTCCCACGAACAAACGGTTGCTTAGTGTGTAGTAAGAGGGGTGCATGAATGAATCATTGATTGCACACACACACACACTCCAGAGCACAATTCCTGCTCCTGTGTATGCAACTAGTGGCTTCATTTCCCAAGTGAGATGCTGTGCAAATGGTAGAACTGTGTCAACCCTAAAAGGATTTCACATAGTAGAAAATGTGGCAAATTTAATTTGACAAAAATGTTTATGCAAGCATCCGATTTCAGAAATGTTCTAGTTCTTATTTAATTTAGAATCAACAATGGAAAAGGCCAGTCTCCTACGGCTGAAGTAAATGCATTTGGAGCTGATGCACACTAAATGATCCAAACCATTCACTGTAAGGAAATCGAGTACAGAAATTGCCTCTAGGTTGGACAGCAGGTAGGACTGGATCATATGGCCAAAAATCCCATCTAGGCATATTTTATATATTGATCTGTATTGATATAATGATCTTTAACAATTATATGAATATCCTGTTGATTAACTTCGTCAGAACTTTAAGAGAGCAAAACTCTTATTTTGTAAAAAAAGATATATATTTACATGACCCATCTTAAAAATATAAAAAAACAATAAAGTATAATTCTAGGAAAATGATAGGAAAATGTGGGAATCTCTTAGCGTTACGCCCATTATGGATTGAATATTGCCCTCTATTGCACTCATTGTCTTGCTGTTACTAATGAATGACAAGAATGGGTAGAGGCACCTTCTAAAATAGCAAGTGTTCAGGGCTCAAGACTTTGTTGCTAAAATTGGATTTAAGAACAGCATAGTACTATCATTTCGCCAAAAATACCTCAAACCTGCCTTATCAATATCGTAAAAGTGCGATCATTTCATCATCCAGCTATAGATGCAGGTAAGTTGCATTGAGTAGGGTGCCTGGGGTTTGGATGTGTCATGACAGGAAAGTCTTACCAGGGGGCACTCCGGAGGAGATTGTAGATGAGGTGACTGTCCCTATGCCTGCGCCAGTTATGGCGGCCACCTCCAGGGTGTAGGTGGTCAGGGAAGTGAGGCCAGTCACCTTGTACTCCAGAGTGTTGTTGGGCATGGTGCGCGCCACCCGCGACTGATTCTTTCCTTGTGCCTCCCAGGACAGCAGGTAACCTGGGAAAAAGACTCACAGCTGAGTATGGGAAGCTAAACACCTAATGCCTAATGGCTGACGGCTAGAGGGAATAAGCTCATTTTGGAAACCTCGCTCCCGGCTGCTCGAGACCCTGACAACTGTTCTCTTAAGCCCAGAACAGAGGGGAGGGGATTTTTCAAGTTGAAATAAACAATCCCTCACGCTCCATACTGGGTGAGATGGGAGGACCTGGTGGAGTGAGTGGTCCAGACCTTGGACCCTGCCACCTAACCTGAATCTAACTGAGACTAATAGCCAGCAGAGGTCCTCTGTAATTTGCTGTTTATTGGAAGTATTTTCCACCACAGTCAGCACTGTTTCCAATCACTGAATGTCCTCTTCCATTGAGGCACTCATAAATCAAGCTTTGCACTGAGAGACCCTGCTCGAAAACAAGCATACCCAGCATTCAAAGGGCACTGATGCTGGGTGTACTGATATAGACAACAGCCATTCGCTCTAATGCACTTCTAATCTCATCTGTCTCCATGCCCTTAATCTACATTCAATGCCATTCCTTCACTGGGCCTGTTTAATCTATGTCCAGTATCACCGCACTGCTTATACATTCGTCTTCATCACTTTGCCTCTCTATTGAACCTTCACAGGTGGAACTCCCTCCTTTTGCTGGACCTACAATGTCAAAGGTGTCTATAAGACATGCCAGAAGTGTTTAAGACAAAGCAGATGTCTTTGTGAAATAAGGCTTCTTCCTTTTTTTCTCCGTAATTTTTTTCAAATGGACTCAGTCACAGTTGTAACTGTAATGAATGTAGCACAAAACGCATAAACACCCGTGTATAGACACTCACGCACACAACATCATTCTTTTCAGAACAGAGCTACAGGGAGCATAAATTGTTTCTGGCAATCGAGCCACAAACAACAATGGTGTAATTGCTATTGTGCAAAAAACCAATGAAGTGTTAAATAGAAGTATATTCATTAATGAAGCTTTAAAAACACCAGCATACTAGGGTAATGAAAACGGAACACCCCTAAAAGGACTCACCTGTGCTGTCTAACATAATGTTCAGCTAAATTTAAACAGTGGTTTCATTTAAGAACAAAGAGAAAGCCAATGAGCAATGAATCACTTTGACAGACAAATGTGTTTTGTGAGTGGGGAAGAATAAAAGTGGCTCGTGAGTTTTAAACAGCACTAAAGGAATAGCACGGCAATCTATTTTCCTGGACGCTTGCTGTGCAGCGTTGCTAACATTTGAAATTATGACTAAACTTCGCAAATGGTTTTTGACAAGAAGGATGATGAGCGCTGTGGTGGTGGGTACAATGAGGCTGGGCTTATAAACATCAGTTTCCCAAGAGTCTTCTAGGGGAAGCCAAGAGCTTGTGTCTGACATGAGAACACAACAAGCAGGATAAACTCACCTGTGATGATTCCGTTTTTCTCTACAGGCTCCTCCCAGCTAACTCGCAGAGACGTGTCTAGGATCTCAGTAAAGCTCAGATGCCCTACAGGGCCTGGAACTAAGGTGTAAATACCCACACACACACACACACACACACACACACACACACAAACAAACACAATGACAAACATCACCGAGTTCATGCTGCTTAAAACTGCATTTCAACATGTTGCACTGCACCAGCACGTCTCTATAGCAACAACTGTTGATGAGCTAATCGAATTACCCTCACTTGTAGAATTACAAATGCATTTATGCATACCCTAAAATGTCGAAGCATGCTGACATTATAATTCTGGGACAATGCTTTAATTAAAGTCACTTTTGTAAGCTGCTGATAATTAATATTCCACACAATGCTCTGCGGAGCCACAAAACAGCAACCCAGAGTCACTGCGAAAGCCAAGACCCAGTGTTAAGTTACGAGTGTCACGGTGACATAGCACATTAATTAAATGAAAAACAAGAAATTTTGGTCTTTAGGTAATTAGTGAACACAAGCCCCTCTGCACACCGTAATCTGAGACCTAATCATCTCAGAGGTCTCCTTTGTAGCTAATAAAAAATGCCCCCTGAACTAATGCTTTTATCAGAGACTGGGCAGTGAAGAAGAAAGGTCAGTACTCACTGTCCTCGTGCGTCTGCACGAGTTTGGGCACGCTTCGGGGCCCGTTCCCTGGTGTGGTGAAGCACAGCACTGACGTCAGGTACCAGGTGAATTTCTTCAGGCCACTGATGTAGCCCTGGTGACGGGTGCCGTGGTAATCTGGGGTGATGGTCACCACCGTGGTTCCCTCGGGGGAGTGCTCAGGCCATGCCATTAGCTGAGAGGAGAAGGAGAAGTGGAAAGAAAGAGACAGAAAGAGAAAAAGTCATTCAGACAGAAGACAGAGTCCAGCCTGTCAAATTTCAGGAACATGAGGGGGACCAAAGTAAACTAATGTGGCTCAGCGTAAAGCATTACAGTTTAATTTATTTTAATCACAATTAGTGACTCAGTAGTTTGTGTGAGTGTGTGCTATATGCCACATGTGTCTACGCAACTTGGATTGTGAATATGAGTAGTGCAATGAGAATACAGAATACACAGTATACTTGACAAGAAACGGTAATCTGTTAAAACATCAAAACTGACGGATAGTGATCCCCATAGTGAAAAGGGGAAAACCCCAATCTCACCTAAATAGCCTTGACTCGAATTTCATTTAGAAACAGCTCTGTAAACGTTACATTTAATTCATAAAGATTTTCAAGGCAATTGTGTCTACTGATTAGTTTCTATGTTTTCAAATACCATTAGGCTTTCAACATTTTAATCAGCAAAACTGGCTGTGTGCTCAGAATATAGGCAGGTAAAGTGATATGCCTTTTAAAAGACTACTGATTGGGACTCAGATGTGTGTGAGTTTCTATGAGAATAACACAGAAACTAGACGTATCACATTGCGGTACATAATATGACTGCCACAGAAGTTAAGAAAATTAGCGGTGATCAGTGGGGTACTAGTAGAATGTGGAAACGTGCCAAGAACCGAGAGGTTGAATGATTTGAAAGTACATGAACACAAACCTGTGAAAAAAAAAACTTTGACAAACACTATATGACTGCACTGTGCTACAGCACTATTAATTAGTGAGATTAGTGAGTAATCTCACTAATTAATAGTGAGATTACTTTTTCTAGAAGTAATAAGTCAAATAATCCCATTGTAATTTAAGAGAGGTATTGAGATTTGTAATCAATTGTTACGTCATGTCTTATATTTAGGCGTATTACCTTGTATCCTTGATTGATACCATTGATGAATTGTTGAGGTGGTGGATTCCACGTGAATTTGATGGTGGTTGAGTTGACAGCTACAGCCTCTACACCCTGAGGGGGCGCTGTGGGAACTAGAAGAAACAAAACGCACATTTATCCTGAGCTCTTTTTGTGTCCCCTCATTTGGTCACAGCCAATATCCAGTGCAGTAAATGTCCCCAGCATTACACAATCACACAGGCTGTAGCCTAGCACTCTATACATCTGCCTAACACTGTGTCTTAGTCCTAACCTGCAGGTGAATTCTAACATATCTGTGGGGATCCAGCTCACAGAGAGAGTGCGGCTAACTGCAATGGCCTCCATTCACTTGAACACTGGTGCTTGACAATAGATTGTTCACAACAATCTTAAATGCTGAGAGAATATGCGGCTTTCAAGGTGAAATATGTGCCAAATCATATTTTTGTTTTACAAGCCAAAAAAGCCAAGTAAACTGTACCTGAACGTTATATCATTTCCCCCGCCTGTGTGAACACAACTCATATCCCACACTGATGAAAGAGCACATAATGCCTAGCTACCCATTTCGCCGTGGCCTACAGCATCATTTTTTCCCAATCAAAACCATAACCTTTGCCGTCTGAGACATTTCTGCACTGAAACGATAATGGATCTCAATGACTCGTTCTCTTTTCATGTCCGTATTCCTGTAGTAAATTAATAATTGGTTTGGTGAAAATATGGTTGCAAACAGCACTTCAAAAGGTCTGGAAAGTCCAGTGTCGTCCTCACCGTCAGGGGGAAAAAAAAACTCTCTGAGAGTAAAAGCTAATGTCCTGGATGCACTAGCCCTTGTCTAATGTCTACCTATTTCTGACGTCACTGGAAGCTCTCACCGCATACAGCCTTGCCGCCGACAGACCTAGACTTGGGGGACTTGCTCTGAAGTATACTGTGGCATATGGAGCTTAATGCACATTATGTCTCGCTAGCAGCCATGCTCCCTCTGTGGCTGACCTACCAACACTGGCACTAAAGGAAAAGGTGCCCTTACATGATAGATATTAAAGGAAATGCACTGTTGATTTCTCATTTGATACAAGTGAGGGCATGTTTTCTCAGCTTGTGTAGAATATGAATGGCCGCAACTGCATCCCATTGTAGCCATTGGTTTGACCTTAACTGAAGCTGTAAGCTCAAGCAAAAGGCACAATATAAGCTAAAGCAGATGAAACCTTGCGTGTTTGATATCCAGTGACCTTGCAAAACCCCAGGGCTAGCCAGCCAGACAGACACGCCCCAGCCAAAAGAAAGGAGCTGCCTCATTTCAACAAAAAAAAAATGGGGGAGATTTTATAAGCCAGCTATCCTTATTTCAGCAGAGCCAGACTGCTCTTTCAACACCTGTTGTGCACTTGGAATTTTAAATCAGAGAAGCACCTACCTGTGTAGTACATATGGCCACTGCTTATACATCTGATTGAATTTCAAGCTGGATTTGTGGGACCCCTGGGGTACTCTATACCTTCTTTACCCAGACATTATACATTAAAATACATTAAAAATCAATTAGTAATACAAAAAGCATATGCATGAATGCCCAGGGAAGAGCAGAATATGTCTGAGAATATTACTTCGTAGTGCCAGTCACGCTTTGAGTTATAACAAATGAAAAGTCTCCTGTTCAAATGTCGACCAATTAAGAGCTACTCTTTATGTATGGCTATGTTTACGTATTCAAAATGCATGGCAGACTCTGCACTTTACCATTCTCCTCCACCATCTACCATTAAATCTCTCGGGGATAACTGCACGAGAGACTAGTCCAACAAGACGTTTGTTATCCAAACCACGAATAGCACACAAAAACAACTGCAGGATGCTAAGCTACTCCCCATCTTGATATTAAAATATATCATGCTGCAGCAATTGACACTAACAAACAACAAAACTGACTAATATCAATAACGTTCAGCTACATCAGTGGCCCCCAACTCTAGTCATGGAATCCCGCCTGCCCTGCACAATTTGGCCCTGTTCTGACACACATGATACAATTGAAGAGTTAATTAACAAACCCTTCTGAGCTGAACTGGGTATGTTAGAGCAGGCAAAACACTAATAGCATGACAG
Organism: Brycinus macrolepidotus; assembly: GCA_037974445.1. Classification (NCBI taxonomy): domain Eukaryota; kingdom Metazoa; phylum Chordata; class Actinopteri; order Characiformes; family Alestidae; genus Brycinus; species Brycinus macrolepidotus. The sequence goes on along the minus strand of JBBPCZ010000148.1, from coordinate 10,718,489 downwards.
AGGGATGTTAAGCAGGGGAGCTAAAGCTTGGCAAACAGAACTGACTACCCATGGGCTTCAAAGGAAAATTTCACAGAAAAGAAAGCTTGCTTTGGTATACAATTAAATGTATTATTATTTGTTATTATTGTCACAACTAAATATTCAATATGTGCAAAATAAAAATTTGATTGACAATTATTTTTAAGAAACTGGGAAATTTCTGAAAAATTCAGAAAATTCTGGAATGCCCTGGACTCCAGGTCAAAGATTGAAACCAGAAAGCTTCATGAAAGGGATCCTTTTGAATGGCTCCAATATAACAGATGATGGATTTTAATGGGGTGGGGGGCGGTGTGTGTGTGTGTGTGTGTGGTGGGGGGGGGGGCTAATGGAAGCAACCCCCTGCTCGCACACCACCAACACAGCAGGTTAACAGGGGGGATACATTTTGGTCATTTTGCTAACAAGAGGTATGGCATCCCCCTCAAATCACCTACTGATCATTGACACAACTACATCTAAATCCATGGTTCTCAAAGTGAGGTGCATGATATATAGCCAGGGGGTCTCTAATTTCATTTGTTATTTTTTAAATGACTTGACATGGTTAGGGACTTGTGCCACATCCAAAATAAAATAGCCCATCACTCTCGGCTGAGGTTTTTTTTTGAGCCAACTTACATACTTTGGCTACCCTTATCAGTTAGTAACACTAACTGATTATACATTTACTAGATGTATAACAATGTTTGTTTTTCTGAGGTTTGACAAGTTGGTACAGACAAAAAGAACCAGGAGTGTCACATTTCAAAAATACATATGATTTATGTATTTTTTTAATTGTCATTTTTATTCACATTTTTACAATTTGAGTTTTTAAGTGTAATGAAACTTGCAGTTGGTTCTTTAAGTACAGACAATACTGACAATAAGCTCAGAAAATCATAAAAGCATACTGTGACCACTATGCAATATTGCACAGCCTAAATTAATTACTAAGCTATCTGCTTATTCTAGATAACCGTCACAGACAATTATTTAAACAGATACATATTTGCCAGATTTGTTTAACATTTGAAGATTTTAAGTTGGCAAAGACAAAACCCAGTATTCTCAAAATTCTTTAACTTTTTTCAGCCAAGGACACTTGAGCAAAGGGATAACTAGTGTACCACAATGGATGTCGCCCCGTCTACTAGTAATTTATAGCAGCGCTCTTGGGATAATTGATGTAATTGCTCTGAAGATGATAACTTCAGAGCAGGCCTGTAGCTGGCTGAACTCAGCCACAGGCAGGAGGGGCCATATGAATGCAGCGTCTGCTCTGGGCCAACCTGGACCCAACAGGAGAGCTCTGTGTAATCAAGCAGTATTTTAGCCTGCTCTGGCTGGCACATCTCCCTCTGACCTGCGTTTCCCTTTTCCGTTTCTCCATCTGCCGGCTTTTACCTGAAGAAAGGGTGAGAGGGAGGAAGTGTAGCAGTGAGTGATGAAGGCTGAAAGGTCTCACCTCCCTGCAGCGTGTATTCAACGACGGGCTGGCTGAAAACACCCAGGCCGGCTCCGGTGTACGCCGCCACCTGGATCTCATACTGCGTCCAGATGATGAGCTCCGTGATCAGGCAGTAGTTGATCTCGGGGCTAGTAATGTTCTGCTGCTGGTAGTCGCCTGGGAGCCCCGCCAGCCGATACCTGCAGCCATGGGAAGAATCGATAGCTGGACTGTTAGATGCAATGATTTCCTTCCAGGTCACCGCTCCATTAGAAGCCATTCCGCAGACTGTAATTAGGCGGCCCTCTCTTGCTCGCCTATTTTCCACTCGAGGAATCCTATTCAGAGCATTACACAACACTTGGCACCCTGTCATTAACGGGCCATGATATTTACATTGCGCTGTCACTGAGGGGGAAAATGGCAGGTCAAATATTGGGAAATGTAAAAAAAGCGTGGGTGCAGAAGAGGGTGTGACGTTTCCTTGAAGGGTTGTAAGGTCTAGCCACCCGAAACCTATTATGCATAAGGCTAACAATGAAAGAAAACGGCCACCAATTTTCATTATGTAAATGACATCAAACATTTCATTCATTTTTTGCCACATTAGCATGTTCGGTCACTGCATTCCTTTCACTTTATTTTAATGTCATTCCACTCAAGTGCAAGGATTATAGGGACCCAGTCTCTTCTGATAATCATAATCCTCATGCAGCCTAATAAAAAGATGAGGGCAGGATGAAAAGGAATTCTTCTGAAACAGTGCAACAGATAATTACTGCACATATTGCAATTGCTGCGCATATTACTTGTCCTCATATCCAAGCGTATCACAAACAAGCTCATTAACTGTGTACAGTGAGATAGTAAGACTAAATGCACAGGCCATATTACAATACAGTACAGATAGAACTATTAAGAAGGAAAACTTCAATATTCATTGCGTTAGAGCATTATTCCAGTATATACTTTGGCAGAATGGGGAGGTGTGTTTCAGTGTGAATGTGTGTTGTGTGTTTGCAGCCCGAGCAGATGCGCTCTCTGCCTCTTTCCTGGGCTCAGTGAGGCCCGCTGGGGTAGTGAGCGCGGCTCTCCTCATGTCTGGCGAGCTCCCGCTGCTAGAGAGAGCGTCCCATCCCTTGTACTCACAGCAGCTGTGGCTCGGCTCCACCGTCCCCCAGACTCTGCTCAGCTGCACACCGCAGCCTGCGCTCAGTCTCACCTCAGCTTCAGGATAAATGTACACCCTGCCTCCAGGAGCCACAGCCACAAAACTTAAATACAGCATTAAGCACAAAGTTACAGCAGAGGCCTTTTACAGTCTGCTGCACCATCTACAATCACACCCCTGGACTTAGTAAACATAACATTTTGAGGCTTGGTATGAGCATCCAGGCTGTCTTTTGAGACAAAACTGAAATCTCTACATCCAAAGGAGAGAATTCTCTTTTATAATGGTGGGCAACAGTTACAGCAGACACTAAACCCTATATTCAGAACGTGGTATTTGAACATGCATCAAAAATTTCAATCTAAATGGAAATTACGAACACATGGAAACGTTTATGCCTAAAAAAAAAATGACAGATTTGTTGATTTTTAAAAACAAGGAAACTGGTAGTATTTGAATATTGAGTGTTTTTCAAATCCATAATAGCATGTAACAGATTCATATGTTTGACTGGGACTCCCACTGTATGTAACAGACTATCACTAACAATCAAATCTCAATGACCATGAAAGTAAGTTAATGTTAATAGTAGCTACCAACAGCTTATACTAGAATAGTAATAGAAGTAAAATGACATCATACAGTTGCAAAGGTATGAGCTTCCCTGATCAAATTACATGTTACGTTGATTTTGCAAACATCTTAAATATGACACATTTTATTGCACTATTATCGTTACTTTGCTAAATTGAATATACTTGAAAAAAAATATAAATAAAATGTACCACACCACAATACTGATCCGTACTGACCCTTTTAAACCTCTCAGGGTACTTACACTCAAAAGACAGGCACTTATCTAAACAGCTTACTGGTCAGGAATGCAAAACAAACCCCCATATCACTGTCAAGGATCTACAGGAAGATTTGGCTGGCATGAGAATAGTGATGCACTCGCCAGTTGTGAAGTTGTTGTTGCACAAACATCATGTACAGATCATCAGAGGGAAACCTAACTGGGGTCTCATCACAAAAGTCAATATTTGAAGTGTGTAACACAACACTTGGACTAACTAGAGGCATTTTGGAATTAAGTGAAATGGTCTGATGAAACAAAACTGAACTTTGACAATAATCATCAAAGGCATGTTTGGAAGAAAAAAGAAGAAGCATTTCAGCAAAAGAACACCTTGCCAGCTGTTATGCATGTGGGTGGATATATTATACTTTGGGCTTGTGTTGTAGCCTGCGGCACAGGAAATGTGGCGATAAAGAGAAGAAAGGATTCAACTAAATATCAACAAATCCTAAAAGCTAATGTCCCATAGTCAGTGAGGTAAATGGAGAGGGAAAGAGGTTGAATATTACAATGTTAGATGAAAAAATAATAACTCTGCTTTAAAATTACATTCTACTCCATATTCTCACTGTCAGAACAAAACCTGTATCTCAATTTTTGTCATTCTTAAAAATTATTTAAATATGCCAGTACACCGTGTCAGTATACACTATACAATACACACTGTGTCAATTTCATGACAATCAGATCAATAGAAATAGTCCAAAATGACTAAAACCTCTTTACATTGACTCACATTGCAAGTTAAACAAATGTTCATTCAGCCGTAAAGTTACCCTTCCGGAAATACAAGGTTTTTTTTCTGACAGCGACAATATGGTAAATCAAAACCATTTACGGTTAAACCTGATTATATCAGCCAGTATAAAGACTATACCTTCCACTTCATTTATACTACAGTAGTAGTTATGTGGTGTGTGCAGGTCCTACCTGAGGACATAACCTCTGAGTACTCCGTTGAGCTGGGGCTCAGGAGGGGGCTGCCACTGCACCATTATGGATTGATTGGTGCGACCGCTGGCCACTATGTTCTTGGGTGGAGCGCTGGGTGGCTCCTCGCGAAGCATCAGTCTGCAGGGATGAAAACAGAATACAGAAGATCATAAGTAACAGCACCAGCTTCAGAGTAAACTCAAGTGTTCTCTACACACAAACACAAACATGAGAATGGTCTTATATAATTGATTCGCTGCTCAGTATTTTATGTCTGAATCTGAGTTAGTTCATTCGCTCCAGGGCATAACAGTAATATTCCTGGTGAGCTGAGAAAGTGTAACCCTCTGGTCAGAAGTCCATTTCCCAATCTGGCTTGCCGCGACACATCCGCCCACTTCATCAAAAGCACTCAAAGCCCTCTCCGCTTCCTGTAAGAGCTCCCTCCGCTGGAAGCACCCTGGGGCCTCCCAACCCACAGGGTCACTGTTTATGCAGAAGCTTTTTGTTTTCGTGGAGCCTGGCCTGGCTCTGCTGACTATTTTAGGAAATTATCTGTGCTGATCTACCCTCTGTTCTTCATTTCTCCTTTGTTGTAGCTACATTAAGCATTAGTATTTGCAAACAGAAAAATAACTAGGCCAGGGCTTCGATCCATTGGTCATCAGAGATGGGGCTGTTTACGTTGGATCCAGGACCACTTTATTGCTTTCAGGGGCCTGTGGAGCTCACTTCCTCTCACATTATAGGCTCTGCTGGAGACCAAAGCAAGTTAAAAGTGGTGGCCTTTCCTGTGTTGGAACATGCCCTCTAATGACATTCGCCCCAGGTCTCACTGAGAGCAAACCCCAGCCTTAAGTAGAAGCTTCAGGTCTTAATTGCAATCTATTAACTGGTTTTCCGAGTAGTTCCAGAAGTGGATGGACAATTCCCATGTGCAAAACCACTTTGAAAAACTTTGTAACATCGTAATCAGTACAAAAGTTGCAGTCATAAACGATATTCTCAGGCCACTGCACTATTTATGCCACCCAAATATGTGCCTTTTTTAATTAATGGAATTTAAAAATGAATCAGAGTTGGACGCTTCATAATGTCCATGGGTTCATTCTGCCCTATGCATTTCATGCTAATGGACAGTTAAATCTGCATTAAACTTTAATGGGATCACTGGGTTATTTCAGATTTATAGTCACTGTCTTCTTAAAACTCCCACCACTTGTTATTTCTCCCCCAGAAGTCCATTTCATAATTAATACCCTCAATAACCAATATCATGGAGCCTCTTTCAGACACTTGTTCAGTAAATCTGCCTAATCGTGGCCATAAGGAAGAGCTGCTCAGCTAACTCTCATAATACTGTCTGCCTACCCTGGCCTGTCCTTCACGCAGTATTTACACATTTGTTTTACATACTCGGAGAGCACCACTGGCCAATTAAACATCTGCCTCCCCACATCACAGATGCACAGAAGCGGCTGTTAATTCGAGTAGAACAGTGATCCAGATATAGGTACGAGCAATGTGGGGGCTAATAGAATGGCATAAGAGAGGCTGGCAGTGTATGAAACACAGTCATTTAATCATCTTCAGTGTGTAAAGCACACTGGTTATTAATGAATGGATGAGCCCCTATCAACGGAATATTCATGGCAGTTTTTGCCTGCCGGTGCTCACTGAGGACAAAAACCCGGCGGATGGGTAAACAAGAGCAGGCACACGTGAGTGCAGGCTCGTTATGGCAGAGCTGTACAGGTCTGATTTTATGGGCTTGTCAGGCGTTTATGGTTGCCTCTGCTTAATAAGGCCAAAAAGGACAGATGTGACAGCATTCAGAAAGACATATGCATGCAGGGAGAAGAGTGATAGGCTCCTTCAAGACACTGCTCTTGGCTGCTCCAACTCTGCTCTCCAGCTAGCTGTCTTTAGCAAAGTGCAAGACAACGGTGAGTCTGGTGCATTAGACACTTCTACGGCAGAAAAGTTATTTTCAGGACCCCAAATTCAACCTAAAGAACAAGTTACTTATTTGAGAGATAGAAGAATCGCTGTTTTTAGTTCGTCTTTTAATCAGAAAATTTGGGCCACGAATGCTATGCATGCTGGGAACTTGGTTAAGTTCTGGTGGAGCTCCAAATTCAGCCTCTTTTGCAAAAGCGAGTAAAAACAGAGCCACACACTCATGCAGCAACTCCCAGCTGAAGGAAGTTTAATTCAACAAGATGAACAAACAGGAGCCAAAACGCAACACTTCACATATTAATCATGCACCTGTTCAATAATGGAGCAAAAAGAAAAAGGAAAAAAAAAAATCAACAGTGTTCAACTGTTGCACATTCCCACAGCAATTAAAGCTAAATGAAAGCCAAAAAGACAGGTATGAAGCAGTTTATAGCGGGCTTGCTTGAAATTTATGTCCAGCACTCCAAACCTGTTTTACTAGAATTTGATTATTTAATGTTTAAAGACGGATTGTTTTGATAAAGTGAAGCATTAATTGAGGTCACGGAAGAGTTAAGAAGCTACTGCAGTTCTTTAATATTTAATATGTCCTCTCATTAGTTTGTGGCCCAGTATTAACCTGCCTGGCATTAATATTTCACAGTGATAAACTCAGAAAAGCGTGTATTCGAGAAGTGTGCTCAGGAATGAAAGTTAAGTCTAATAGCTAAAATTTACAAGCCACTTTTTATGGAGTGGCAGACCTTGTTAATTTGAGAATAAGAAGCTCATTTAAGGTAAAACAATCACCAGGAGTGAAAAGATGGCAGAGGCTGTGGTCTTGTGTCTGAACTAATGTTATTAGAGAACTTAATGAGATTTAAAATTTCCATTTTTATAGATAACAGTATGTCATGCCATGAAAGCAACTACCATTAGCAAGTCTACTTGACAATCCTTAATTGTGTTTTGCCCAAGTGTGTGTTGATGCTAAACACATTTCTCTATGACTTCATACACATTTGTCTGACACAGTTGTATGCGAAATTACATACAACTGGTCGAAATGCACATTTTGTTAAAGTAAAAAGTTAACTCCGCCTCCACGTGAGACAAACTTAAAAATGACATGTTTCTCCAAATGTTAATGCACAATTATTATTCATTTGCCAAATTTAAAGTAAAACATAAAATGTGGCAAATGCATCTGTTCAGTCAACAGTTAACAAGATGCCCTTTGCAGCTACGTCTTTACAACCATGATTTTTTTTTCACTCTTCCTAGCAGAACGCTTCTAGTTAAGAAATATTCATAGGTCATTTTGCATGCATGACATTTTTAAGATCTAATAACACATTTTCAAAAATATTCCAGTCTAGGGATGCTGAAGACCATTTTAAGACCTTAATCTTTCTTTCCTTTATGTAGTTCAAGGTTAATTTTGAAGTATGTTTTGGATCAGTCTTCACTGTAACATCCAAAATCTTTTCTTCTTTGAGTTTCTTCACTGACTGTGGGACATTAGCTTTCAGGATTTGTCGATATTTAGTAGAATCTTTTTTCTCTTGATCACCACAACATTTCTTGAGCTGCTGGCTGTTACACAATTCTTTTATTGTGTATAAGTGCTTCTTCTTTGTCTTCTCCATACCTTTGAAGACAGAAAAGTTCAATTTTTGGTTTCATCAGACCATACTTTTTGATTCTAAAATACCTCTGGTGTTGTGTGTTTCATACTTCAGACATTGAGCAGTGTGATGGTTACCAGTGAAGGTTACCTTCTGATGACCCATCCATATAGATGATGTTTGTGCAATAACAACATTACACAGTAGGGCAGTGCACCACTATACCTGTGCCAGCCAAATCTTCCTGTATGTCCAGTTTTATTTGAGATTTTTCCTAGTCTTCATAATCCGTATTTTTAGATTAAGAGTCACATTATTTATTTTGATCTGGAATCATCTATGCTTCACTTGGCTCTAAGACCTGGATCAACTAAAACGGTTTCAACTAAAACTTTTGCAAATGCCACATTTTATTTGAGTTCTTTTAATATATTAAATTCACCATAAATAGTAGTCAGGCACAAACAATCGTAGAATGTGTAAATGTAATATGACTTCCTTTTCATTCAGAAAATCAACCAAACACATAATGCGACCAGGGGTGTCCAAAGGTTTGCATACAGCTGAGCAAAACAGCCTCATAGCTCCAATGCAAAACTAAAGAAGCAAGCTTTGGACACCAAACATGTTTTACATTTTAAGCAAAGGAAAAGCGTGTACACTTCGGTCATTTTAATAATCTCTTTTAAAACAAATTTTTGCTTTCGCAACAGTCATTTTCTATATTTACAAATGGATTTTTCTTCCCACAGCAGAGTTGGCTGTACCATTCCCAGGAAATTTGAAACCAAACAGTGATCATCCTGTATCAGTGTGCTCAGCCCTCTTAGCTGATGGCAAAACATGACATGTTAAACACACTATTTATGTCTGGGCACGAGGCTTCGGATCCAGATGAACAGAAGGGACTAATTTCAAAGTGAGATGATGCTATAGAGGGCACAAGATAATAGCACTTCCCTTCCCCATCCCTGAGCGGAGGTGCCATGTTTTAGCATGTCTGGCGCTGATAAGGGCTGGTGGGGCTGGCAGGCGCGAGGCGTCTACCACCCACAGCCGCAAGCTGTGTGCAGGAGCATTGCTCTGGGTGCTGATTACAGCAGGAGGTGTGAGTGCAGGCCTGCCACTTTAGAGCCTGCACGGCCCGGGCTCTCTCCACACGCTGTGATGTATGCTGGCAGAGCCGAGCTCAACACACACCCACAGAGCTCCGAGGCCATGGCACGGCTGACAGGGGAAATCACGTTTAAACAATGACCTCATGAAGCAGACTGGGTTACTGAGCAGCTATTTAAGTCGGACATGTTTGTAATATGCTAGGCCTATGAGGGCAAAATGAAAAAGGTACCTACTTTTTCAGATTGACGATTACCCTGAGCAGGCACCACAAATTGATTCCATATTTGCATTTTTAATCAGGAGAGGAAATGATTCGATCGGGATTTGATTCTAATGCAAAGGTATTGCTATGTGCACAGCCTCGTTTCTCATTTTACAGCACTGAAACAAATGGAAAAAGGTCAAATGTACAGCCTTGTCAATCCAGAATATATTCATTACATAATTACGTAATCTTTATATGCATCAAATGCATCACAAAATGACTTACAAGGATAAAAAAAAAGTGCATTACTGCAGAGGATTGCAGGTGCTGATCTGTACAATAGAAAAAGCAATCTCATCTAACCAGCACGCTGACATCGGAACGTATATCAGTGTGTGAAATCTAAGCTTTCGGCGCCTCAGAGTGTGGTCTAGTACTTTTGTAAAGAGACAAGCTTCTGCTGGTATTATTGGACATGGTCTTTTCAAGTGCAGATCTTTATCACCATTCAGATCATAGTCTGAAACGAGGTCGGAAAGTTGGTTAATACGCACAAGTGTTTTTTCTCATATATGCATATAAATAAGATTAGGGACTTATGGCACTAATCATGGAAACATGTGCCTTACCTGTTGGTCTCAGAGCTGTACTGTCCTCTGCCCACCTGGTTGACAGCACACACTCTGAACTGGTAGGTGCGGGCCGGGGTAAGGCCCGTCACCACTGCAGCTGTCAGCGTTGGATCCACATTCGGCAAATACACCCTCCATGGAGAATCTACAATGACATCATACATAAGGCTGTAAAATGCATTGCCCTGAAAATGGTGAATAAATGGCATTGCACATGGAATTTTTTACAATAGTAATATGCACTCTTATAAACAACCAAAAAAAAATCAAGCTTTTTTCCTCCAGTCATATTTGTTTGTGTATTTTTGAAATAATTTCAAATTGTAAAAAATTATTCAAATCAACCTAAAACACACACATATATACACACACCACGTATATATATACACTATATCTATATTAGGCAGCTAATAAACACATGAACTGTCAAATATCAATATTACATTGAGGAGACACGAAAATGACAACATCATTTGAGGGTTTAAAGAAACTAGAAACCAAACAACCACTTTTACTGTTGATTGTGGAGTGTCGTCCAAACTGCAGATTCTCTGATGTTCAACTTTCAATTAGCTAAAAGGGCTGCAGGCTTGGTTTGGGATTTGTAAAATACAGTAAATCATAATTCATAACAATGCAGACTGTAAAACACCTGGTTTCTCTGTAAAATCAGCTATCTAGACTCTAAAATCTGTGGCTTTCTATCTTGAACTTTACTCCTGGAATGCTGTGCCTGTGTCTTTCCAGCTCATTTCCATGTCTGAGCATAAGTGTAAGTGTTGAAGTCAGAGATTTACAACTCTGATTGTGTAAAATATATTTATTTTCAGACACACAGGCATGCTGCAATATTCGTATTGATAACGAGTGTTGTTACTGTATCTCTAGCTAGTGTAGCTGTCATACTCACTCAGAAAAGGTCTCTAAAAAACCCCAGTAATCACACATCATGTTCAAGCTGGGATTCCTCAGTAGAATGCTAGCCGGCAGCTATAAATACTTAATGATCAGATCACACAACATCGGGCTCTTTAGAGAAATTACTCTAAAATTATACAAAAGATTGCGCTGTGCTGATCAGCATGAGGTTTGGATCAAAGAATATTAAAACAGTGGGGGTGAGAGGGATCCTTTGTTAGAGGATTGTAGGACACTAAACTGATGCTGAACTATTAGTAACATTAAGGTCTATAGAGATCATACAAACTCATCAATCAGACATGAAAAATAAATGTGTGTTTGTGTGGGTA
>JBBPCZ010000148.1:10687496-10705802 GCA_037974445.1 Brycinus macrolepidotus | reverse complement strand
TATATATATATAGAGAGAGAGAGAGAGAGAGAGAAAAAGAGAGACAGAGAGAGAAAGAGCGAGAGAGAGAGAGATGGCTGGCTCAGTGACATAGGAGTTTCTAATAGTACTTCCCAGGGCCATTCCAGCCATGCACCAGTAATCTGCACCTTCACCGCAGCCCATTCCTCACTGTCCACTTGCACCCAGAGCAGATCAATCTGCTCTGTTCTTCCATGGTGCTAGTGGTGTTAGTGGTGGTTGTTTGGGGAGGGGAGGTGTCTCCATGCTTCCTTACACATCTGTTCTTTCAACACCACAGTAGATAGCGCCACAATTTAAGCCAAATCAACCCTCAGTATATAGTTGGCAGTACAGTTATAGCGGTGCACTTCAACACAAAAATGGCCTGTTAACCACGTAACTGTAGGCTTATTATTCAGTCATTAACACTAAGACTCATTATTCAGTCACTACTATGAAATATTTGATAAATATAATGAATTATAAAGTAAAGGACTAGGAAGATAATATGTAAGTCATGACAAAGAGGAATTGTGAGCCCACAAAATAACTCTTAGAATTTTAGGGTGATATGGATTAGATCTATAATCAGTTTATAAATTATTATTTGACAAACCACAGTGGCCTCTGGTTTTCTTCTCATTTTGACCCATTCACTGTCCCACCATCACTAAAAGTTTCATCTATGCAATCTATCTAATATGATTTTTTCAGTGTATATCTAAAACAAGACTTGAAAAATATACTGTTTTACACTGAAGCCACTCACCAGTAGTGATGGGCACGGCAGTCCTTTTAGATGTACTGAATCACTAGAATCAGTTCACTAAAAAGATTCGTTCAAAAGATTCATTCACCGAATCACCGAATCATTCAGTGCTTGGTGGGAGGAGCCTGTGACTCCAACTTCCTGAACTGATACACGGCTGAATGGTTCAGGTTTCAGTTCGGTTCACGGCTTCCGGGACCAGGAGATGAGAGTGTTGTGGCTGTGTTGCTTTGACAAACACATTTGTAAAAATAAACTCGTTTATAAGTCATGATGTTTTAAGTGTCCTGTCCTATTGTTTGCTATTTAACTGCTCTACTCGGCAAACTGAGCTCAGTGAGTGATCCGTTCACTGAACGTTTACCCCACAGTACATTCAGTGAAGGATTCACACTGAACATGCACCGTTCCCTCGCAAATTGTCGCAATGAGAGTCACGCATTTTCTCAAACTGCTGGTTTTATACACTACTTGTTACATGCTGTGTCCTACTGTACATGAGTTGTTGCAGTGGCAATTTAGCAGAGTTAAAAAAAAAAAGTTAGTTTTCTGTGATGAACACTTAAACACAAGCGGTCCCTCCCTCCCTGTCTCCCTGTCTCTCGCTCTCCCTCCCTCTCTCTCTCTCTCTCTCTCCCTCCTTCCCTCTCTCTCTCCCCGCCCGGCGCTGCTGACAGCTCAACTGAACTGAGAAATGAACGAATCACTTGAGGAAGTGATTCGGTTCAGTATGTTCACCTAAAAGATTTGTTCTTTTGAATGAATCGTTCGCGAATGACACAACACTACTCACCAGTAGGCAGGCCGGAGGAGGGGACATGAGAACAGACTGGAAAGAGCAGAGTTAGGAAACTGACATATTGGTCAACAGAACCTAGCATACCCGTGAGCTGGGCTTCTCTGTGAGCTGCTATTCAGTTCAATTAAAGCCTCAATGTTAACGTGTGTTACGCTGTATGAACCTCCCTCACCCCCAGAGCGAGGTTGGTCGGAGCAAAACAGACTTGCTTACTGTTCTCTGAGAGCTCCACCACATAGTGCAGCAGAGGGCTGTTGCCATCAAATGGCCTCATCCAGGACAAGTCCACGCTGCGGCTGTCTGTGGCGTTCAGACTGGCTTGCAGGTTCCGGGGGAAGTGTGGCAGCTCTCTGGAGAGAGAGAGAGAACAAACACGATTCACCGTAAGCAATCTAAACAACACACACACACACACACACACACACACACACACACACACAGACACACAGACACAGAAACACACACATATCACAAAATAAACAGACATAAAAAACATCCAGAGTGTTTGGAGAATGCTCCCACCGTGAGGGCAGTCTCGGCTCAACAGGTCTGTTTAAGATTCGCCGTAACGCTCTGCATGCTGTGTCCCCCCAGACCTCCCCAGCTTCACATCTCCTCTACGCTCTGTGCACCGCCCTTCCCCTTGCTCCAGCATTCAAAGAAACCAGCCTGATTCCAAATTCAGCTCCGTTCCCACTGCCCTTCGGAGGCAGTCATTTATTTGTGTTCGTCTTGATTTCTTTTTTCATTTTTTTTATTTTATTGATAGCTTTATTAATCATTTCGGCGGAGGACTGAATTCCTGCTGAGGCCACATATCAAGCTCCGATGGTTTGCTCACGGAAAGTTTGTTTTCTTCTCTAAATTAAACCCAGCGAGAGAATCAGCAAAGCTCCAGATTTCATCACTTCTTTGTGTTCTTTCTAACTAGACAGGCAACCTCTGACAATCTCACAGGTAGGAGAGAAATGATACACAGGCTTTCATCTAGCAGTCTTTCTGCATATTCTCTGATGTTCTGCCGACAAAACTCTCTCTCAAAAAAACGCACTAGAAGAAGAGAGAGGAGCAAGGATGTTCTTTAAAAAAGTGACACTCACTCCTATAACTGGGCAATTTATACACATTATCTTCCCCTAAAAGAATGTTCTATCTAACTGTCTGAGTTATATTTTATTCTTTTGATTTTCCACCAAACTGAACAGAAAAAACCATAAAAGTAGAGGCTCCAGACTTTAGGTGAGTAGCAATTCCTCAATCTCAATCAATGTCTGCGCTCCCATGGTTAAGTAAGTTATTGCCAAAGTAAGTACCTCGGACTAAAAGCCATTTCTTTCTAATGACTTGGGCAGCAGGGCCCAGGAAAGCAGCGTCTGAGAGAGAATGGCTGGATGAGTTGAGCCGCTAGGGAAAGAGCCGTCTGACAGAATGCTTGATTCCACACAACCGTCTGCCAGCACAAACCATTTCAACAGTATAATAAGGGCAGGGCAGAGCCATAAACAGATAATGAGTCTTAATCCCACATAATGCTAGCCTCCCAAAATCTGCATAGAACACACCTGATGCCTTTTTAAATCTTTTTTTTCCAGAGTTTTATTATGTAAATGACTTTTTTATTCAAATTTGAGAGTGAATTTTTTTCTTTATATCTTGGCTTAAGGCTGAGGCACAGGTTTATGGCTAAGAAAATCTTTTTTTTTTTTTTTAGATTTTAAGGAATCAGCGGGCAAATATGCATCAGACCCCGAGATTCGCATCTCACTGGCTGAAGACCTGCTCACAGACTAGGCAAAAGGTCAACAGCTTTTTAAGAGATGTTCAATTTTGCCAGGCAGAGTAAATAAAAAATAGTACGCTGAAACATGGAGATGACATGAAACACAACACCTGAAAGATCAAAAGAACAAAAAAACAAAAATGAAACGTTTCTGTTTCCCGGCTGCTTTCCAAACCATTTGATTATGTAAATGTAACTATAAAAATTGCAATTAGCAGCTCTATAGCATGAAATATGAGGGAAAGCAGTTGGAAACCAGACTGAAAGGTTAAGGCAGAAAAAGGTTGCGAAAGAAAGGTCACTCCTGAAGCTCCTGCTGTGAGTACTACGCTGCATCTGGGCTTGGTGCTGAGCCTGAATATGGCAGAGGGAGAAATATGGTATGCGGAGTAATAACCAAGCAGCTGCTTCTAAATGGGCCTTTCCTTTTACCTCCCTTGGCTGACAGAGAGAGTGCAACGGAGCAAAAAAGTGCGCTGAGAGCGCCTACCACACTGTCGGTCCCCTGGAGGGTACCTAAAGGGAGATGGGGGGGTGGGGGTGGGGTGAAGCCTTGTGTCCAGACTGCATCAGAGCATGGAAGGCAGTGTGTCATGACCCAGGCTCTCAGAGAGCCACTGGCCAGCTTTCAAAAACATGAGGCTACTCCTGGGGATAAAACAGCAGCGATGAAATAGGTCATTCTTAGGTGGAGCATATGAGGATAGAGCCGCTGGAAAGAGGCAAACAGAATGTAACTGAAAGAACAGGTGCTGAGGAGGAAGCTGTTAGCCTTGGCTTACATGACTTCGAGGCGTGCACTCTTGGAGTCGTTGCCGGCCAGGGAGAGCACATCACAGGTGTAGTCACCGATGTCACCAGACCACGTCTGAGTGATGTGCAGAGAGCCATCTTGCAGGCTGATCCGCCCACCTCTGGAATGACCAACTACCTCTCCATCCTTCTTCCACACAAACCTGCACACAGTACAGGTGGAGGGAGGGATGAGAGAGAGAAAGAGAGACAGAGAGGGTGAAAGAGAGAGACAGTAAGAGAGAGAGAGCAGGGAAGCAGGAGTGCTTCATTATGCTGATTTCCTGCATATTAGCGCTGAATTAGCTTTATAGCATAACGGATTGCACTTCGAATCTACTTAATGGCACATGGGCTGGCACTTCCAATTAACATTACAATCAGAACTGATGGGCCAGCCCTGGCCTCAGACAATGGGGTATGCCCACACACACACACAGACACACACACACCCAGGGACAATACATCACCACCCACCTCACAGCCACACGGGGATCATGTGTGGCACTGCACTCCAAAATGGCTGTGGTCCCCTTGATGACACGGCGGTCCGTGGGAGGGTGGGAAACGTAGGTGCGACCTTGGAGAAGACACAGCACTTGGTTAGATACTGGACCAGCATTTCAATATACAGTGGTCACCAAACCTTCGCCTAGAGACCCACTTTTTAGTAGTGTTTAGTCCCCACCAGTAGTAATCTGATTATGTTTTTTACAGTAAGTAGTGTAACACATTATAGTTTAATTTATTGTAATCACATTAAACTGTATTTCATCAATTGCAAATAAGTGCCAGCCCTTTTGCTGTTAGGCAGACCTGAAACGCAATCCGTTATGTGCTTTGAATCTACAAGGTTGTGGAGAGTAACTTAAAAGTAGTAATGAGAAGTGAAATGACTAATTCTAGGAAGTAATCAGTAAAGTAATCCTATTACAGTGCAAGAGAACTAATGGCTAATTTGCAATGAAGTCCAAAGTGGTCCTAACCCATGTCTGATATTTTGGCCCTCATTCCTCATCCAATGCTATTCCTTCTGATCTAGTCATTCAAAGACTTTGAAAGACCTTAATCAGCTGGATCAAGTCTGACTTGTTATAGTTGGAACAAGATGCTGCAGTAGGGTGGATCTCCAGGAGCAGGTTTAGTCACTAATGCTACAACAGTGCAGAAACTTTGGGGTTTCTCACATATGACTCAGTCTCCTTCCGTACGTGGGAATGTTATTGTTCTTTTCACACTTGCTCATGGCTGTTTACACTCACTTCTGTTCTTCTTGCACAGAAAATCTGTGATGTAACTGCTTCTCAACCCAGTCTGCAGACCAACACTTGGTCAACATTTTGCACTAACCTGGCACCCAGTACAGCTGTACCTGGAAATGAATTTGGATCGTAATGATCTGAACACAATGATCTCGAAAGGAGAAAAACTGTATCATCCTCCTCACAGCTTTCTGTATTTCCTGCAGTGTGATTGAACTGAAACGTTAACCATATTCACTGTGGCTGAGTCACAGTAAAAAATAAGCAACACTTGTTTTGAAAGAGAGATTAAGGGTTAGGTTTAGCTGTGACAGATGGTGTTCCTTTCTTTGCCTGTGTGGAGTCTGATTGTGCAGAGAAAATTTAAAAAGCGAAACACATTATTTAAAATCAAGTTCATTTAACCATGTTTGTAAGTTGGGTCCATCTAGCCCAATTTTTAGTGATATCCAAAGTGATCTTACTTTTAACTCATAATGTTAATCTTACTTTTACATAATCTTACTTTTAGTCCTCATAATGTTCACATTTGTTTTTCAGGTAATGAGAAAACTAAGCTAGCTAGTTAGCTAGACAGATGGACTGGGCTGAGTAAGGATGATGGTGTAAGCTAACTTAGCTACTTTGGTGACTGGCTAATTAACCAAGTTCATTTCAGCAAAAGTGACTATGTAATCTAACTTTAGTGAACAAAGAGTCTCACTAAGTTCCATATCTCTCTTTAACCCCTGCCTGCTCTGGTGTTTTATATTTTTAAAGGCTGGGAGCTCGGATAGAATAAAAATGTGGATTATGTGGCAGGCCTTAAGGAATGGGATGAGAAACACTACAGGGATGTGGGTGTGTTAGGGACAGGCTGCCAAAAATAGGAACTGAGGATCTTACTCCAGACAGTGAGGCTGGCGCTGGCGTTGATAGCCCCCTCTGTGTTAGCAGCATAGCAGGTGTATGTCCCCGTGTCCTGTAGCACCACAGGCTTCACCTGCAGCCCCCCAGACTCCAACAGTGTGAATCGCGAAATCTGTACCGAGCCACTGGCCAATATCTGTGTATCTACAAATACATGCACACACTCAGTAAATCACTTATGCAGCAACACAAAAGATTAACAGGGCATCATGGATAGTTGTTCAGCTATGGCTGATTTTTTATTACAAGCTTAAAGTTTCCCCCAGAGGGAAATCCTCCTGAAGCGCGCTTCAGTTCAGCCTGTCTCGTTAGCAGAGCTCCACTGTACATAATTGGTAGGACTACGGAAATGACTTCATGAATAAAGCCAAAACAGTGTTGGGATATAAAGGCAGATTTGTGGTGCTCTTGCATGAAATTATCCTTTTTTTGTTGCCAATCAGCCGCAACAGAGACACTTTAATAGCATTCTGCGATGCGAACAAAAACTCAAGATGTTGTATTTGTGTTTGACAATTTATGCTCCTGCTGAAGAATCCGGGTGCTAAGGAGGCCCTCCAGTCAAAGTGACAAAATATGACTCTTGTAAAAATCTGACAAGCTGTGTGGGCAGAGATACAGTCATGTTTGTTTTCACATTCTTACTGGGCATTAAACTGGCCTGACAGGATTTGTTAATGCAGTTGACTGTGGCCAGAAGCCAAGAGCAGAAAGCTATATAGGGCAAGGGCCTGCTGATTATTACCTCTCTTCCAGGTGATGGCTGGTTTAGGGGCACCGGAGACCTGGCAGGTGAATGAGGCTGCAGAGCCGTCCGTCACTGTGATGTTAGCTGGAGGCGCAGTGAAGGTTGGAGCCAAACCTGCAGAGACCATAGACACAGCACTAATCAAACACACAGAAACGCTTCTCACTGTGGTTAACACAGACCTAGACAGACCACAAACACAGCTCTAATCAAACACGCTCTGCTCAACATAGTCCACCCACCCTTCCCCACATACACACACACATTTAAGTCTACATGCATGCACAAATCATTACAAGTAGCCAAACAACAGGAAATTGAATTAAAGCCCTTATTCTTTTCCTGCTTTCATCGCCTTGCTATTCTGGGCTGGCAGAAATGTGTTCGCTTTTCCACTGTTTCAGTGAATTTGTGTCTCAAATCAGAAACGGTAAACAACCGGAATGAATCCAGTTAGGCTATTCTGATTGGGCACCCATAATGGAAGCACTGTGGAGTCGGTAGGTCATTTTGTAATAAGCAGAGATGTGTAAATGAATAGGTATATCCATTTGGGATGCTGGCGCATGTCCCTGATTGAAAGCAAAACAACATTATTTGGATTCTGAGTTGAATTTTTTGCCTTATCAATTTGGAGTCAAGATGGGAAAAATAAACCTCATTACTGCTCAATTTGCACAGTGGATAAAAGGTTACTTTCCCTCAACCTTTCATGTATATCTTCATGAAGATCGATGAGCTAAACGCTCAATTTTTAAAATATTTACAGATGGAAACTCATAGAACCAGGGCCTTTGAATGCACAGAGAATATTTTTGTGGTCATATAGGCACAGACCACAGTGCCCAGCCCAGCACGGATTCTTTCTAGTGAATGTGGGCACTGCATTTCTGACACAGTATTACATAGCCATTCAGACCTTCTGGATAGAGATTTATTGAGAATGGCTGTGCTTTTCTGCACAGTAGAACAGTGGTGGAGAGATTGTATAGTGAGTAATTACAATGTATGCTGGTATTCACTCCCTCTTCTTGTCTTTGATCACTTTAGCATGTAACAGATCTATACAGCAACAATACACCCAGGAGGAGGGATGAAATGGGTTTGATTGAGCTGTTGGTCAATGGTGGTGGTGGTGGTGGTGGGGGGGAGGATGGTAGATAAACACACTCGATGGGGCTGCGTAACTGAGGCAGCTAACGAATGTCACTGCAAGATTTTCTGCTCTCCAGAGATCTCTTGCTGGCTTTTTTCTCCTTTCATATTCACTGATGTCCTATTCTATATGAAACACTAATTCTAAAAGGTTTTAGATTATATATATAGCATATAACAAGGTCACCAGAAAAAAAAAATCTGTCACTTGCTTTACTTCTAATACTCGGTTAAGAATCCTCTTGCCTTAGAGGTAAGAATTAAACACCAGTCTCTTGAAACTGATGGAGTTCCTTTCTATTTTAGCCCACTCTCCCATCAAGTTTGTGCTTCATGCCCAAGCAAAACACAACACTGACACTCCCACATTCCAGGAAGACAGCAGTGGGGTGTCTGTGTGGGACTGCTTTAACAGACATGATGGAACACTGGGACACTTTGACTGACAAGCAAAATCACCAGAGCTCAATCCTAATTCTCAGGTGAAATGCAGGTGAAATGCAGAAACAGACACACACAAAGTCTGAAATGTGCACCCAGCTCGTGGAAGAGTGGGCTAAAAATGGACAGCATCTCAAGACACTGTTGTGATCCTTATCTTACAGGACTGATGGCGTTACTGAGGCAAGGGGACACATAACCATATGTTTAAAAAAATCACAAATTTCTTTCCTCAAAGATGAGTATACCTAAAAAATTCACACACATAGAGAGAACCAGTCAATTTCTACGCATGGTGCTGAAGAAAACGTTCGTCCCACAGTGCAAGAGCTACTCACAAGTAAAAAAATTGACAATGGACACTGAGCATTAAGAAATAATCAATCAGCTCTACGCTAGTGTCTTCCCTGCTTTAAAGGAGTACAATAAGAAGTATAGTTTATGAAAACCAAAAATTTGTCCATGTTTGTTTATCAAGTCGATGTGCATTATAAAAGAGACATTTCCTCATCAATTTATTATAGTGCATATAGTGATGCAGTATGTTTTATGCAATATACTATACACTAATGTTACAAAATCTTACATTATTAAGGTTTTTTCTATTTTTACCCTTTTCTGCCTTATTTAATTTCTCCCAAGTGTCCCCCTTGCAAACTGAAAGGGTTAAGCGTACCATGTGGTTCCTAAGACACACATGAAGAATCTCTGCTTCTTTTTGAACTGCAGCTAAGGCAACGTCACAGGCCCGCTCAATGTGCTGGGAGGAGAGTGCTAACTGCTAATTCTATTATCTCACCTAATAGGCATCCGCCTTTGCATCACACTGAGTGATGGCTATGAGGGAGCCTTTACACTATTAAGATTAATAATGAGTAGCCTACAGCTTGTATTGCACCTTATGGGATAGTACTGGCTGTGCCAAAACATCTAGATAAGAAACCCCTGCAGTCACACAGATCAGGCTCCTTAAATAAAGTAATCTAGGATTATAAAGACTGCTGGCAAACTGATCCCAGATCAGGACTGTTACACAGAGACATTTAAGATATATAGTCTTTGGCCTGGCTGTGTTTCTCCCCTTTTCCTCCAGTCGATTCAGTAATCAGAGGAAATTGGATTGCCTAAAGGTCACTGCTTGAAGTTAAAAATCATTATCATAATCCACCCAGCGTGTTCAAGCAGGGATGGTGTAATTATCAGTGTGATGAGAGCATTCCTCCCAGATGCCTTTATGGCCTCACACGACAGGGGCAGCAAACATTATAAGGTAATCAACACCAGACAGGCCTTTTCCATGGGGGAAAGCTTCTACTTCCTATCTGGCAAGCAATTGGCTGTAGATCGGCAGAAACATATTTGTGACTGACAAAGCTAAGGCGGTGGGAGCGTGCTCTCCACAGCCCATCACACTTAATGCCCTTTATTATGCTTTCACTCTCTCTGCGAGCCAGTAATTACGCTCAGACACTTCCCTCGCCACTCTTCAAAGCTGGAATACAGATTTCTCACTGTTGTGGTTTCCAACTCACTTGTGACGTCCAGGTAGGTGTGCACCTGCATCTCTCCGGCTGCGTTCCTGGCGAAGCACTGAAAGATTCCTGCATCATTAGGCTGCAGCTTCCTGACCTGCAGCCCCATGCTGGAAATGACCTTATAGCGTGGGTTGTTGAGCTTACTGAGGGGCACTGCATCCTTATACCACTCCAACTTGGGTATGGGCACACCTGGGGATTAAAAGCAAAGCAGGATAAGAGCAGCCACCTCTATAAAATGCATAGTAAGGACACAAGAAGGACTTTACCCTTCTCTATAACTTAATATGACATGAGCCAAGTAAACAAGGTGAATTTGCTAACAACCAACACAACATATGTTTACTGGCATCTGGTTTAATCAAAACATTTTCCCCCAAAATATTCAAATGGTTTAGAGTGTTAAATTCTTTTGGTATTTGGAAATGACTTAACCATCTTTACTGGTTGCAAACTTTGTAATTGTATTTACTGTAATGAACTGTACTTAAAAGCAATATCCTCTGGGATCACTAAAGTTTTCTGATTCTGATTTCTGATTCTGGTGAACTCCTATGTAGAAGAGCATCTGAATGTGAGAATGACATTCAGGATAATCACCAGGAAAAAAAAAATATATATATAATCTTAAAATTGTACACCGCAGGCATTTATTCAAACTCTTTTGTTCAGTAATAAATATATTACTGTCCATTACCACCTGAAAAAAACAACAAATTTTCATGTTTACTTTCATAAAGAAAACTTCTGAAACGATTTTAGGTCATGCATATTTGCAGTTGAGTGTACGATTGCCTCCTCCTGGACAAATTACAGGTCTGTTGGGTGAAAATCTGTGACTTAGAATATGCAAACTGTTGCACTTATCTGTCTACTATCGTAGATGGTGCACTGCAGTAGTATCATAAAACTCATTTTTTCTTTGCCATAAATTAAAGGAACGCATTTATACATACAAGACTCTTTTCCTTAAACGTTTCATTCCGGAGCTGCTGTTAGTATGGCAGTACTCCATCACTCCAACACTCCAGTGCTCATCAAAGCCACATAACGAATGGCTGGAGTACACTGGGTGCAGGAACTGAGCAAGAATGCATCAGCGTCCTTGAATTAGGACATTCTGCCATGTTCTAAGAAAAACAAAACAAAGACTATCAAGTGGAAATGAGATGATCAGAGCTAAGCCACAGATAGCGTCCACTCGCACACTTCTAAGAATATTCTGGCAGCTCTGGAAGATGCACTCTTGAGGGATGCTTTAAGTAGGAGCTGAAAGGGCTGATGGAAAAAAGAAACATTTGTTGTAGTGGCTCTAGTGTATTTTAAGCGAAAGCCACTACGCTGTATCATTTAGAATCATTAAGTTTCCCTTTGCCCTTAGTTAATAGACATCTGATGCACCATTCCACAGCAAATGAAGGCAGACAGTTTGAGGTAAAGACCAAGAGGTTTTAGGTATACTTTGTAGACCAATTAATGTCCAACAGTTTTCAGGTTTGTCCTTTTGCTCCTGAGACAGAAAACTTCTTCAAACAAAAGATTCTTTGAGAACTTGGTGCACCAAAGTGCAATGGTCATTGAAGCCAGACAGAGAAAAAGTAATGGATTGATTTCACTTCCCACTGTAGAAAGGACAGGACTAGCTGAGTGCACTGTTTTTATTTCTCGCAGTCCATCTAATGCTGAGTGGATCATTTTCTCCCCCTGCCTCCACTTCTGCAATTGCACCACACCTGGATGCAACACTGACAAATATGATTAGTATGGTTCTAACTACTGAGCTGACCTTCCATTTCAGGGCTATTAGAAAACTTGCAGGGGAAAGCATTGGAGAATATTTCTGGCAGGAAGCCAATAACATTTCCACTGTCCATTCCTTCCCCCCCCCCCTTTCCCAAGTATAATGATAACAGTACTGGCCCTTTCCCATCAACCACTCATCTCTAATGGCTAATTGTGACCCCACTACTCTTCCAAAAGGCCACCATTGCTCTTATGGGCAACTGAAACTGACATTCACAGAGCTGTAATGTTTTTCTAAATCATTCTTAACAATTTTCCGATTCCCTTGTCGATATGTTTGATATGGGTAACCAAAGGCCCATTTGTGTGGTGCTGAACTTATTGCAGGACGCTGGCAGCAGGAAAATCTTAAAAATAAAGGTGCCAGAGAGGACTCTATGGAGTGATGCCATATAAGAACCTTAGAGGACCTGTCAGAAAATGTAAATGAGATGTATAAGTGGGAAGAACCTTTTTAAAGGACCTACGCATAAGGTAAAATCTACAGCTGTATGCCAACTGTATAGGTTAGATAGTTGTATAACTTCAAATTATGTTTTGTTGAATTTTTAATGAAAATATGTTCACATCCTCGACAGGGAAAAACAAAGTTTAACATATTTGAAAAATAAAACATCCATAACTTTTGCACAGGCAACATTTTATGCTTTTTTCATGTTATATTAACAAACACACAGTGCATTAGAGAGTATGTGTACTTATTTTCATATCAAAATAACATGTTATCTGATGAGGTGCCCACTGTTTTTGCTTGCAACTATACACTGATCAGTCAAAACATAAGAACGTCTGATGGGTGAAGCAAATGATATTGATTATCTGGTTCCAATGACATCTGTCAATTGGTGGGATATATTAGGAAACAAGTGAACATTCAGTTATTAGTGTTGATGTGTTCAGGAAAATTGGATAAACCTAAGGATCTGAGTGAATTTGACAAGGACCAAATTGTGCATGTCTTGTGGGGTGCTCCCAGTATGGAGAGGTTTCTTTTATAGCATCTGGATGGCCAGGTGTATGCATGTTGCTTAGATGTCAAGGTCATGTCAAGATACACCATGGGAAGATGGTAAGCCTGTGGAGACAGTGTGATGCTCTGGGCAATGTTCTGCTGAGAAAGCTTAGGTCCTGGCATTCACATGGAAATTACTTTGACACAAATCTTAACACTACTGCAGACGGTATTCAGTATTCCCTAATAGCAGTGACTACTTTCAGCAGCATGATGCATTCTGTCACACTGCAAAAATTGTTTAGGAATGGTCAAAGAGTCTAAGGTGTTGAATTGGTCTCCAAATACCTCAGATCTCAATTTGACTGAGTATCTGCGGAATGTTACGGGCAAAGTAGTCAGATCCATGGAGGCCCCACCTCCAACTGACAGGACATAAAGGATCTATTGCGAATGTCTTGGCGTTTGGAGGTGTTGATGAATCAGAGCTGTTTTGATGGCACAAGGGGGACATGAACTATATAAGGCAGGTGGTTTTAATGTTACGACTGATCTTTATAAAAGTAATAAGTTTTTCCTAGAATCATAAGTTCGGGTCAAGAGCCATTGATGAACCTGTTTAAGAGTATGTACCGGGTTAACATACACTCACACAGGTGCCAAAAAACGTCTGGGTCCCTAAAGAGCAGTGAACAATTTTTTAAAGAACCAGTTTACTAAATCAAATGTTCAAGTGTAAAGCTGTTTTAAGTTTAAATAACCAGCACATAATGCGGGGATTCTACAAGAATTGATGTTTTCTTCCTGGAACCCTATACCCAAGTCAGGAATCACTAAGGACCCTTTATTTTTGAATGGTGATGAAGTGCATGCGTGCTGTTAATGCAATTTATTCAAGCTACTACAGACTGCATTAGCTGGGCATATAAAGTGCTGACCTCGAGCTTGGCAAGGGATATCCACACTTTTCTCCACCTCTCCCATCATCTTCCTCCTGGGCTCGGCCGTGAAGTATGGGGGCTCTGCCAAACGGAAACAAGCAGTCAACGCGGGCATAAGCTGTGCATTTAGAGCTATGTGTAACAGATATGCAAACAAGGACTACCATTGTTCATGCTACAATGTAAAGGCTTCAGTTCACTGTGTGACAGGTTAGCATGCGTGCTTTGTGTATGTGGGAGTAAAGCTGCTAAGGGTGTGAAAGCGGCAGTGAATAGATAGGTAGTATGGAAGATTTTATACTCTCACGTTTTCTCCACAACAGTGGATGGTGGTATGTTTGCCTTTCTGATGAACACACTGCACTGCTCTAAGTCTTGTTACAGGCATAAAAGCAGATGGGTACTGAGACTGGGCTCTCACATACTATGTAACTGTAACTATGGAAATGGAGCTTTATTTCTCTTCCCCATTTGAGAAGCTCCATTTTCTAAGTCCTAAAGAATACTAGCCTCTAAAGACAAGAAGCTTTAAGCTTAAATTACGGAACTGCTGAATGCATTTCTAGAATGCACAGTTACATTCTCTGAAGGCAAAGGGCTGAAGTGGGTATATCTATACATAAGTAGATACATATGTAAGCAGATGAATAAGTGATATCTGAATATATAAGTGCACACACACTTGTTCATCACTGCTTGTCACCTCAGTTTCCAAAACATACATACCTACTATAGGTTTGCTTCAAAAATTAGAACACTGCTATGATTTGATGGCATTCACTAACAAAAGCATCAGATGAGCACAGGTACAGATGCTGGATGATTATTTCTGGATCAAAAGCCCCACCCTGGCTCTTCCTAAAGCCTGAATACTGCTCACCAGCCCAGTGCTAGGGATGGAGCTCCATCACTCCAGAAAACTGCTATGCAACGCAGTGCTAGGGGCTTTGTTTCCCTCTAGCTAACACTTGCTATTGAGCATGGTGACCTCTGGTTCATGTGCAACTGCTGCAGAGCATCCCATTCTGTTGTAAGGACTCCTTTATGGAGTTGTGTAAGTTGTGTAGGCACAATTAAATGTCTATGTCAGCAATGGGTGCACCTTAAAGTCAAGGGGTTTGGGGAAATATAATGTTTTTGATTTGTGTGGAACTGAATTAAACACATTCAAAACACTGCTTTTTCAGTGTAGTGCTACAGAAGTAAATTACCTGACTCCCTTTTTAAATAAGATGAGGTACATTCCCATTTGACAAACAAATGACTAGATCAAGAATGATCTAATAAAGACTAACTATGCATATGCACTAAGTAATGCTTCAACAATGGCTGTATGATTGTGTATTTTCCAGGACAATACTAATATTAAGTATTACTAGGTGACGATCATAAAGAAGTGACTGATAAAAAATGCCTTGGCTACTCCTGCGTTGGGGACAGGAAGGATAAAAAGTTCTTAGAGCTGCTAATACACTGTGTAATTTTGGTTTTTATGCACAGCACAACAGCAAAAGCTCTGCTCCTCCTTCTGCTTGGGCACGTGTCTGCACACACATGTGCCATAGGCAATAGTAACTGTCAGAGCAGCAGGGCTGATAGGTTACCTATAATTGAGAGGAAGGCTCTGGCCTCTGCGGTTTTAACGCTGCTGTCCAACAGGGACGCTTCACACACATACAGGCCAACATCAGCAGAGGTGGGATTGATGATGGTCAATCGGCGGCCAAAAGTGCCAACACCGCTGGCCACCTCCACTCCATTCCTCCTCCATACCAAACTCAACTTCTCCACTGGCCTAGAGAGATACAGAGAGAAAAAGAGAGGGAGAGAGAGAGGGAGAGAGAGAGGGACAGGGAGATGAGATGGGTAAAACACAGAGGCTGAACATTAGTTCATAATCTAATTTATGAGAACCTGAACAACCAGGTGGCCTTGAGGCTCCACATCTCTCATGTCTTTTGCATACTGTGTACCTGCTACAACAAAAAAAGATTTTCTAACATTTAAGTGACCTTAAAAGAGTATATGCTTAAAGACTGCCTCATGTGCCATATAATGGACCAGAAATGACTGCTTATGAACATGTGGAGCTCACCTGAAACAAATGGACTGCTGTAGTGCGGAGGCAGGCTCATTCCCCTAATACTCTACTCACCGTGCATTAGCCACACACTCCAGCGTAGCCTCGCTCACCCCGGCCACCACCGTGGTATTTCTGGGGGGGATCACAATCACTGGAGCTACCGGGTCCGCTGGGGCGTCCGAATCTAGTGGTGGGGAGAGAGGGAGAGAACAAGAACGTGGTGAGAAAGATAGCAAGAGAAGAGCACTTTGAGGCACCCATCTGTGAAACAGATTTGGGATGTGAGCCCACAAGAGCACTTATCTTGAAATGGCCTCTGGGTTTTGTTCATCATTTAATTCCATAAGCAGCACTTAGGGACTTAGGGACAGTACTTAGATTATCTACAGATATTCTCAACAGCATTAAGGTTAAGGCTGGGATTAGGTTTAGAACAAGGGTTAGGAGTTGGGTTTAGGTTTTGGGTTGAGGTTGAGGTTAGGGTTAGGGAAAATTAAGGTGAATTTAAAAGACATTTAGTTGAGTAAAAGCATCTACAGCGGGCTATCCAAATAAAGTGTTAACCAGTTCAACACAAATTGTGCTGGAGGCTAATGTAGCTGAGGCTAATTTAGCTAATAAATTACAAAAGCTTATATCCCGCCAAGCAGCACTGTTCAAACTGTATGCCCAAATAATCACACACTTGCCCGAAACCACTGAGTTAAGTATTCACAAACAGAATTGCTTAGGTGGTTTCTGATGCTGTATGACATACAATTATCAATTAAAAAATAATTTTTAATGTTGTAAAGTGTCAGAAACAACATAAGCAAGTCTATTTGAAAACTGGCTCAATTTGCTTTTTTTGTTGAATTATCACTTTAACAGAGCATAAAGAAAAACTTCACAACAGGGGGCAAGGAAGAGAGAGGGTCTCCACAGTCGAGCCTCCACATGCCCCCTCTATCGCTGGCTAACCTGCTCCAGATCATGCCCAAGTCGACCAGCATGACTCTTTGTTTCTGACTGTTTCATATCAGCCCTGCTTGGATGAGAATGCTTTGAATAATTGATCTCCTGGCACTGGTCCTACGCCATGGTTCAAAGGGCTGTGGTACCTCTCCCTCCCCGATTTGACTTTTGTACTGAATCACTCTTCCATGAAAATGTGCTTTTTACATTTTTAAAATGAGCCAAGCCTATCTGTATTCTAATTGTGAAAAATTAAAGAGTGACTATTAAATCAGCTTCATTTTTGCAGCTGGGAAATTAGAGAATAGTTAAAATATTGAAATCATATGGAAATGAGGGCTTCTGTTAAAGAATATAATGCAGAAATCTAGCCTTTGATGTTGACTTTGACTAAATGCATGATGGAGGTAACTGAACTTCTTTCACTTTCCAAAGTTTTTGGGTTTTTTTTTTTCAATAGGCTGGAATCAACTTTTCAGTGCATTCACACTCTGTCCAAACTTGAACATTCAACCTCCTTTTTCTCAAACAAGAAAAAAAGAAGGAAAAATAAGTGCATTTGATAAAAAATGCACTGGATTTTGTCAGATAGAGAAGATAAAGATATGATACTTGAGATATAGGTTGTGTTAGGATCTGTTCATCATGTTCTCTTTAAGCCATAAGGCATGAAAGGCCACGCTATGGTGAATCCATTCACAGTTGAAAAGGTGCTGAAAGGCAGAAAATGGGGCACAAGCCTGGAACTGGAGCTATATTTAAAATTAAGTCAGTAAAACTCAGTCTGAGTGTGTAATGGCTTTTTAAAATGAATTATACCATACCGGATAGTTTCATTCCATTGTTGAAACATATTATGGAATAAGCATAGCTGTATTCAGAAGCTCAGAAAAAGGTAGAAAATCAGAGTACACTTGATATGCAACAATGGGTGCTGACTTGTTCAATCAGTGCAATAGCAATAAATACTTTGCGTGATTACTTTAAACATTTGTTGTTACTTAGAACTAAACAATGGCCTGGAGTGGACACTGTCCACCAATGTTTTCAACTGATTTGTAAAAATAGGAGGATGGGCCCACACCTGCCTAAAGCATCGCTTTTCCTTCAGGACCACTAACAGTACACTTAATACCATGTGTATCACAAGGTGTGAGATGCCATACAACACAATCATCTTTCAGCCTATCAGAACAAAAGCTGTGTGGCTCAAATGTGGAAACTAGAATTTAAAATACTGACAGGGTTTACTGCAGGGATGCCTAGACCTCTTGTCTTGAGGTGCCAAAATGCAATGGTTATGGTGGGAGATGGTAATCAACAAAACAATTTATACATTAAAGGTAGGCAGATTTCTAATTCATCTCCCCCCCCCCCCCC
>JBBPCZ010000148.1:10657513-10679793 GCA_037974445.1 Brycinus macrolepidotus | reverse complement strand
AACTGGGATGGGAACTGATAAGATTTTATGGACACAATGCCATTATCAGTTCTGCTTATCGGTCTGATTAATTATCATTTCCTTTTCTATTCCTGAACAAATTTCTGTATGATCACAGCAAAGAATAACTGAGCGTGTGAAAATAATGCTCTTTTTCTTAAAAGGATATAACTTGGAAAACAAATGAAGAGTTAATTAGAAAAAATATATTTCAGTTTTCATTAATTTTCATTAATCATGTTATCATGGAGTTACTTTATCTGGTGTTGAATAAAGCACTTGGTGAACTCCTTGGTAGACACTTCCGACACCTGACTAACTTTTTCTGAATGTTTACAAGCAATGAAGGAACTGCTACAATGTGTTTTTCTTGCTATGGTATGTAAATAAGTTTCAGCTTTCCTTTTCTTTTTATGCACTGCAAGAGATAACATTAGACTGTTCAGTTTGGTCAAAATTACAAAGCGCACATCTCTGACTGCCAGCTCTAACGGCTACCTGACCTGAATATTGCACGCTGATTCCCTGAAACATTTGCCAGGTTGTGTTCAGGAACGGAATGGCATTTGTCATTTTCAGCTGCAAAACGTGAACTCACAGTGCCTTGAACACTGACAAAAACAGCTTTGGTGTTGTATTTATAGTTCAGAATGTGTTGTGTGTAAAGCATAACAACAGTCAGTATGATTTTTATAGGATTGGTTTTAGCAATAAACTGATAAAATGAACAGTTCTGAGCTGTTGGGCAAGTTGTGCAGCTGCTGCAGCCTCAAAGCTATCTGTAGAAAAAGTTCGCCTGTCATCACAGCAAATTTACACTCGCTAAAGGGAAGCAGTTACGCTTGTGCGTAGAGTGTGCATGGCATTCATGGAATTATACTCCATATCACTATTGTTTCCACCCAAAATTATAATTTTATAGACATTGCAAGTAGCTCTGTTGTCATATTTTTCCATTAAATGAAGCCGTGCTGCGACTCGCTCTGCCATGACTTCTTCTCGTTGATAGTTTCCAGCAAGGACGCACAGTTTGACGTCATGAGCTTGTTTTGTCAGAATTGGACAGCACTGATAAAAGGAATCGACAATATCAGAAGCACAATGGATCCAATGGATCGGACCATTTGTCTTGATTCCCATCTCTGTTCCCCACAGTCTCTCTTCAGTCAGAAAAACGTAATGAGCGAAAGCCAACAACACAGTAAAAACTAGAAAGCATATTTGAGAAAGCTCGACCATTTGCTTTGTCAACCGGTCATCCCAGCTTTCCCTGAATGCACATCTAGCAATAAAGTGACTAAAAAGCAACTATTAGACTTTCTTTAGGATGTTGTCATATAAATATTTTTAATGAGTCATGGACACAGTAGGGATAGTCTAGAGCCTGTTTCAATTATTTCTCCCACTCTGTTGGTGGTGTTGTGTTTAATTCTGTTTCCATGGCGTTGCAAACTGAGAGTGCTGTACTTACGGCTGCCAATTACGGGTACTCATCAGAGTATTAAGACTAGGCCCAGACAGTTCTCAGATAGGTCGGATACATGATATTTAAGCTGTGTTTTATTATATTTCTCAATTTTATATGCTAAGACCTTACTTTTAAAATAATTATACAAGTATATAATATACAAAGATAACTTAACCAGAATTACAAATTTCATAATTCCAAGAATGCTGTGAAATGGGAACTACAGCTCCCATCAACCCCCAGGTCCTTTAAGTCACAGCACTATACTGCCAAATAGCAGGCTGACTAACAGGTAAGAAAATCCCACAAAAGAAACACCCAGGTAATTATAGGTAAAATGTATTTATTAAACAATGAACTCTTTTCACAGATCTACACATCCAGTTGGCCACCCTGAATAATAAGATTAATTAAAACATTTTGTGTTTGTTTTGTGCTTGTTCTTACACGTGCAGCACAAGGTGGTGACTTGTGGATTTGTTATAGAATCTTCAAAACCATGTCAACTCTCTGAGTTAGTTGATGTCTCTGATTGATCTTTTGCAAATGTTCATGGCATGGAACGAAACACAAGCTCCTTTACATGGAGGCCCAGAGCTAAACAGGGGCCTAAGATCACTGTAGACATTTGGCTGTAGATGTCATTATAATTAATGCTTTGTAAGTTAAAGGATTTCGAGCTTCGCCACTATTATACTTTGTTATCAGCTTGCAATTCTGAAAATGTGCAGGCTGTGGATAATCAGCTTGAAATTCACATCTCAGTCTTGTTCCAACAAAACGAGAGGCAAAGCTTCAAAGCAATGCTGAGCAGAATGCCATGCTCTCAGAGAATCAGTGACTAAACCTTCGACTGAGCCTCACTCTCACTACTGGCAAAACCATTTGACTATAGCTGTGGATGATTGCATCAAATCCTCAAATGCCTTAAGACCTCATCTCTCCCATTTCTAGTCAGAAGTTTCTCTAAAAATGCTGAGGTGAAATGCGATCAGGTGCACTCGTTCCAATGAGGCATGTGAAATGTCTTGTAGGGAAATAGCCATTCCGTGCTGGTGACAGTTCAAAATGCAGAACAATCCTACAGTCAAATAAGTGTAGATGAGGGGGGGGAAGGCTTGTTTCTTGGATCAAGTGAGACATGAAAGCACACTCTATTGCCTGGGCTATCAAAGGAACTGTCAATCAACAGGTTTCTTCTTGTCACTCAACAAAAAATAAATATTCAACACACAGCCCATGACTGCTGCATCCAATCCTATGATTAAATTAATCATAAGGATATTTTTACTCAGTAACATCTCTGTCACTTTCCCTTTTTTCACTCTCCAAGAATAGACACATGCATCCAGGTGCAAAAAGCACTGGTGTTTTGTTTCCTGCTTTTGTCAAGTGTGGTCAGAGAATATGACACTGCGTCAGCAAGGAGCTAGAGAGTAGTGGATGAAGCACAGAAAGGTGGTTAACCCTTCTTGGTCCCTACTGCTTTT
Source organism: Brycinus macrolepidotus (assembly GCA_037974445.1). Lineage (NCBI taxonomy): Eukaryota > Metazoa > Chordata > Actinopteri > Characiformes > Alestidae > Brycinus > Brycinus macrolepidotus. The sequence continues at coordinate 10,676,835 of JBBPCZ010000148.1, read as the reverse complement.
AATCCTATTTAATCTTAGTTTTTCTTACTTTGGAGCAGATTCTAAACTCTCAACTGATACCACAATTGAGAATCAGTTTCTGATTTATTAGAGTCTGAAAGTTACTGTGCAGTATAGCATTGTACTAGAAGAGGACTGTGCAACATGTCAGTTAAGCAATTTCCTAGTAGTTTAGTCTCCATGGTGTACGAGCTGAACATCTCTACTGTAATAAACTGTATAATGTTGGGTTTAGCTGCCATGGGCACCTGAATTTATGATTTTTTCTGTGGGGGGTGTGGGGGTAAATGCATTGGTTGATTACAGTTTTACACCAAAATTGGCTGCTGACACAATAATTAGTTGCATATTTCCTTACAACTGTAGAGTCTTGTGGTCTGACACAGAACTGCACCATCTCAGACAGCAGGACATTACAGAGCATTGTGAGGACGGCTCAGAAAATCATCGAGATATCTCTCTCCCCACCATCGACACCTTCTTTTTCCTCACTCAGGAGTAGATTCTAAACTTTGCAGACACAACAAGCATAACTTTTTCAAGTTTTAGTAATTTCTTTTTGCTGAAACACATAAAAAGCAGGCCTGAAACAGAACTGATATGCAATGCAAATGAAATGTAAATTTAATTAATTGTTTAATTTATTATACAATGTCTAATAGTATAAATAATGCTGATAATCTGAAGCCAACAGTAATAACTCTAGTCTTCTAAAACAGAACTCCAATGCCCACTTTTCTCCAAGTTGGAGGAGCTGAGTCTTGCTCTCTGGCTCGGCTGACAGGACCCCGGCTGTTTGGCATTCTTCCCTCGCCGCTCCTGCTCATCGACTGACACCTGCACTCTTTTGTTATGCAGTGGGCCACGCGCTGGCTGCAGTGATCCAAGCCATCAGCAGCGTTTCTCCGCCTGACCGCTCCCTTCCCATTCTTTCGGTCCTAACCGTCCCCTGGTCAACGATATTGATCGCCCTCCCCTCACTGAAGACGACCCGCAGTTCATCAACGCCCGGCATCATTTTCTGTGCTCATAGGGACGAGTAGAAAGAGCCAAACAAATTTCAGGAGAAAAAAAAGACTGAGGACCTGGCCTCTAAACTTTAAAGACATCACCTGGAGGAGAAGAGCTGCTACTGCAGCTTGGTTCCACTTCTGCCAGCTGCTGCCGGTGGAACAGCTACACATGCGCGCACACACACACACACACACACGAGGCGCTGGGGCATTCTGCTGTACCTCTGCCATAATTCACTTCATTAAAGCACTCAGCTGGGGAGAAAAGCAACTCACCTGGTGTAAATACGTGTCTAATTGGATTGTAAAAATAAATCACCACCATCACTGCACACATTAATAATAACAGGTGAATAGACTCTTCCGCCAATTAATGATTAAATTATGTGCGTGTGGTGTGAAAAAACACAGCCTGAGTGAGTTACGCAGGGCGAGGATCAGCCAGTCTCTGGCCCGATGGAGAAACGAGGAGTACAGCTTCCACTCTGATGAGAGGATAATTATAGTGAAGGCACTCTCCTTTTGGACTTTAAATATTTGGAATTGGCACCTGGCCCTGTCAAATTAAGATGTGGTTTGTCCATTTATCCAGAGAGGGGATCTGTAATTCCAAATTAGAGTTTCAACACTGGAAAAATAATGAGGACACCAACTGCTGTTCGCACAAATTAATTACTGCACACACTTTCTTTTCTTTTCTTTTCTTTTTTGGAACAAGCGAGTAAAGGGTTCACACTGGCAAAGCGGACTGAAACCGTTCTGGATAAAGCCCACCCAGGGCTTGTCCTGCGAGTGGCCAGTGAGAAGGACTTTTCTCTCTGACTTCAGACAAAATGACAGCATGCACAGCTGTAGCCTCCCAAACTTTTTTCACCCCCATCTCATTAGCATCCATTTCTTTCTCTCTCTCTCTCTCGCTCTTTGCACAAGTCTGGGCGAGGGAGTGTTTGTAGTTCATTCATTTGCCTTTATCCATTTGATCTAATGCAGGGCTTTGACGAATGACAGTTGGTTCTATTCCACTTGCAGGAGAAACACACTTCAAGCTCAAAGCCGGGCCTGTGTGTATTGTAATCATCCTAAATGGCCTGAAATTGCTTTTAAAGAGTTACACAAGCCCATCTTTTGAACTGGGGCCAAACCAGGAGGTGCGCCTATTCACGATTCAGTGTGCTACAAAAGAACGCATCGAAATCATTCATCAGCGACCAATTCTTTTCCTCTCGGCTCCTTCAACGATTTTTTTGACACTTCAAGCGTATTATGCCTCACCAGGACAGACTGAGGCATAACAGATAAGGTCGCCTCTGCCCTCTTAAACTTGCACATCAAATGAAGTGGTAAAGCTCTCTTGCCGCATCTCAAAGCCGGCGGGGTTTGGGACGAGAGGCGTCCCAATCCTCTCGCCCAGTAGCCGGAGGAGGCCAGAGGGAGCGGCACCGCCTGAGCCGAGCTGCTGCAGGTAATCTTGCAGGCTTAAATGTTGCACTCTTTCTACAGCAATCTCCAGTGTCAGAGTTTTTCCTCCCATGCACTCCACACCAGGGACATCATTACAGAGTTCCATCTCCCCGCAAAATTACAAGCCCTGCGCAAGAGTGGACCAGGCTGGAAATTAAACCGCACAGATATCTAGGGGTGGGAGGGGGCTCTGGTGGTGGGGGGCAGTGGCTGAGGGGGGATTAATGCAGTATGGATCTCTCTTGGCCCCAATCCTTCTGCTTTTTACCTGTAGAATCTCTTACAGCTGTCAAGCAGAAAAATGGCACTGTGTAAGGGGAAGTGCTGATATTTCAGGGCAACAAAATACAGTACAATAAAATGAAAGCATGAAGGGTTTGTACTCTTCATTTAAAAGCAGCAGCATTTTCTGTAGACTGAATAAACTAGGCTGAAAGTAAGTCAGAGAAAGGTCCAGAGGTAGAAGGTTGATGCATTCAGTAATACCAAAACCCTCTGTTAATTACAGTGCTGGGAGAAAAGCTCTGCCACAGTAAGCACTTAAAGAAAAGCTTCCAGACACAACTTAAGAACCACACACACACACACACACACACACACACACACACACACACACACACACACACTTGTTTTTTGAACAATTTCAGAATGTGGGCTCAAACATATGTCCATGGGTACAGAATTAAACATTAGCAGGAAAAAAATATTTTAAACTTGATTTATTAATCCACTTAAATTGTATTTAATTGTGGGTGAGGAACCTGGGAGAAAAATATTAAAATGATTATTGATTTTGTTACCACACTTTTGTAATTATTTTGCATTTAATTCACTGATAACCAGTGCAACCAGTGCATTGATCATAAATTTCTATAGCTGATTCCTATTTCTTTCCAGCCAAATTGGCCCATTTTCATTAGCTTCTTTTGTAACTCAGAGCTCACACTGTGTAGGCTGTATAAACACTACATAAATAATGTTATTTGCTTGTTAAAGGCCCAATCCAGCATTTAATCGGTTGCATTTTAAAATAACATGAATCAAATAAAGTGCTACATTAAAAAGTAAAAAGTTTAGCACAGTGAGTCCTACGTAATTATGCTACCACATTTTGATACAGGTGTAGCAGCCTCCAAATGCAGCGTGAATGCCTCATGATCTTCACTGCCTCATTCTAGCTAACTGCAGCGCAGATTAGCTAGAATTCCCCACTGACATACACTGCAAGGGAAAAGGACTGTGTCAGTTAAACACTTCCCTGGTAGTCTGCTTTCACTGGTCTGCTTTTGCTGTGAATCTCTACTATAATGCATAAAAATGCATAATTTTGGGTTTAGCTGCCATGGGCACCTGAATCAGATTTTCTCCAGGGGGGTGGAGGGGTGAAGGGTGTGTGAGGGGGTTAATGAGTCGGTTGTTTACATTTTTAGACATAAATTGGCTGCTGCTGCAGTAATTACTTGCATATTTATTCACAACCTACTGCAGACTCAAAACTACACTGTGTCAGACAGCAGGACCCTACAGAGCATTGTGAAAACAGCTAAGAAAATCATTCAGATATCTCTGCCCACCATCAGCACCTCCTACCACAGGTGCTGCGTCCGCCGCATTGTGGACGACCCCTCCCACTACTCTCACGGTCTCTTCAACCTCTTGCCATCTGGCAAAAGGTACTGGAGCATCCGTTCCTTCATCATCTAACAGCTTCTTCCTTCCCCCTAGGTGGTCAGAATCCTGAACGCACTGCAGTGCCCCCAACATCCAACTGGTCTAATCTAGACCCTTTCCAACAAAGACAGATCACACAGCTCTTAGCCATCACTGCACACTTGCACTTTAAATTCTTGAATTCTTTAAATCGTGCTGAGGGACACATTTGTCTGCACAGTTTCCAGTTAATAAGTGCCTGCACAAATTCCTTCTCAGCCATTCATGTATTTGATGTCTAGACTTTATTGCTTAATTGTCCTGTGTAGTTATCACCCCCTATATTTATGACAAACTGCGTGTTGTAGTCATTTCACATTGTTGTGTATAAGCACTTTATATAGTCCTGTGTGATGTGCGGTTGCGGTGTGCATTGTACCATGTGCCTGAAGAATGGCGTTTCACATCAGTGTATACAAGTAATACTGAGAAATCACAATAAAGACTGAACTGAGTCTCTTTACAGTTTTCTGAATGACAACTATCAGTTGTGGTTAAAGCGTGGTGTGCTCTACATTTCTGCCTGTCTCCCTTCTACAGTGTTGCTTTGTAAGATTGGGCCATCTGATGCTAAAGTGTGTTAACTATCTAACATTAGTAGGCTTTAATCATTCAGCTTTGGGCCTAATTACTTGCCACAGTTGAGTACACAGGTGTGTTTAATGATTTGGGGTGTAATGAGCGTTAACTTTGTTTTTAAGTTTGTGGAAATGTCCCGGTGAAAAAAGGGTAGATGGTTACCTAGCAAGCGACAATCTTATATAACTATCCTATATCTTACATGTTATACAGGTTTTGCATCTACTAGGATCCTTAGTAGACACCGTAAGTAGACTTAGTTCAAATCGGTTAGCAACTAAAGAGAGAAGCGAAGAAAACTGGAGCAAGAAAGGTACAATTTCTGTTCAGAACTAACCAAAAGGAAAATACATTTAGTTTGAAATCTTTGCTGCTGAATCATGAATGTACTCTTCTGCATTGCGCCGAGACTCAGAGCCTCGCTCCTGATTAAATGTTGCAGCAAGGAGTGAGCCATTTTCACTGGTCTGCTTCTCAAGTGGCAGTGTTTTTTTTATAGAAAGTTGACAAAATTACAGGGAAAAAACAATTTTGTTAAATGCACACTTACAAAGTTATTTAAAGTCGAATAAAAAATATGCTTGCTCCCCCTCCAATAAAAGTGGAGGTGCACACTCTCCAGTTGCTCTATTGTTCAGGTGCTTATGGCTGCTGCTTTGCCTCGCTTGTTATTCACCAACTTGGCTACAAAAGGGACTTTAAGCATTGCCGATTGTTGAAACTGCTACGGCGACCAGTAAAAACTTAATTAACGCTGCAGCAGTGGGAATCAGTCACCAAGCAGCAAACAGAAGATCCTAAAATATATTACAATCAACCTTCGTTAGTTTCTGTAATTAGTCAACAAATTGCTTATAGAATCAAGAAGATAACTAAGTGCACTGCTGCTGTGTCTTGTACTGCTATGAGCAGATAACATGGAAAAACAAGAGATTAAATTTTCCGTGTGACACACACACACACACACACACACACACACATACACATAAACATACTCATAAACATACATATACACTCCCCCCACCACCATCACATACTCACACAAGATGGTATTACTATATTTGTAAGCACATTTTTGAGTTCTGAAAGGTAGTCAAGGCTTCACCTTGACTCATAACTAACCCCAGCCTTAACCTAACCAACAAAGCAATCTCACCCCAAATCATAAAAGTGTCATATTCTCCTCTGAACATAAGTACCTCACAAAGTGCTAAAGTCAAATGCACACACACACGCACACGCACACACACACACACACACTCCCCAGCAGCCCTTTATTGTCTCACTTTCTTCTTCTAGCCCTTTACTTGCTAGAGTCTGTTGTATTGAAAGTCAGGCAGCAGAGGTTTCGAGTTTGCACGGCTTTTAGTTTTCAGTTTGACTGTCTCTGTTTTGGTTTGGCTGCTGTTGGGATGATTCCTCATGGACGGGGGGGGGGGGGTTTGGGGGCAGGATACATGTCCACTGACTCTGCAAAAGGTTAACGATCCAGCGGCCAGGGGGCTGCTCCCCAGGGAGGCAGAGGGATTAGTAATTGAGTATAGCACTGTTGAGTAAAAGAAAAGTCTCTCTCCCTCTCTCTCTCTCTAGCATTCTATGTCTTTCTCATCTCCACCTTCTGTAGCAGTTTCTCTTTTTCTCGAATCCATCCTATCTCTCTCTCTTTTTCACTCTCTCCACACACACACACACACACATACACACACACACACACACACACACACACACACACAATTGTCTCGCTGGACTTCATGCCTAAATGCTGACTACATGGCCCCTTTCCCGATGCATAGCAGACGGAGGTAAAACACACACTGGCGTGCGTCTGGCCAGTTCGGGAGAAAGGGGAAAAAAGAATGGGCCTCGGCACTTTTTTACGACCACACAGGAAAATGAGAGTCAGGGGAAAAAAAACGCCTAAGTCTTTCTCTTCAAAGACTTCCCCAGCTCCCTGCGGGGAAATTAAAAAAGAAAGCCCACTGTTTGTCAAGAAGGCTCTCACACTTTCAAAATTATCTATTAAAAATGTCTTTCAGAACTTAACTGACTGTGCGCTGTCTCAGATGAAGTCACATTAGGTACAATGACTCCAAGCATTTTGTTTTATTTTCCTGCTTTTCAACATTCTTTCCAGAAAACATGGCAGGACATGGTCGTCGTCTGCCAGCCTAGACAGGAATGTCTTTCAGATGTGTCGCTGGAAGCCTTCATTTTAATGGCGCTAACAGACTGCACCCTAAAAGCTTGATTTCCGCAAATTGTGCCGTGGAGTCATGTCCTGCACTAATATTACACCACCCTAAATGTCTCGCCATTAACAAATGGACATGTAATAGCCCACCTTCACTAGCCATTAGCATATTTGAGACGTCTAAAAGTGCCAACTCATCCCACAAATTCATTCCCAGACTAATCAGTGGCTGGAGATAGCTCCCTGCAACGGACTGCTATTGTACTGCTGGCCTTGGGACAGAATTCAAAGGCAAATACCAATAATATTACAGTAAGTGCTCTGTTATAGTCATCACATTAACAGCCATTGTTCTGATAGTATTGCAAAATGGCTTTCAGCAGTTCACTGGCAAGGTAATTCAGATAGGCAGATAACACGAAGGGACGGCAGGTGTCACGCTCAGAATACAAAGTGGCCTCACCAATGACAGGGCGAGTGGACTGAATCCCCTAGCATTCAAAAGCCAGGAGAAAAGTGTGAGGTGTGTGTGTGTTTGGGGGGGGGGGGGGTGCATGTGGGTGTACACCTATGTAAATGTGTGTACGTTGCACCACGTTAATAGCGATAGTGTGAAATTCCAAATAAAGAAAAACAGCAGCTCAGAGCCATGGGGTCTGCACAATTATTTTGGAATACAAATGTGCTGAAAGAAATTGGCAAACATAAGAAGGCAAACCATTGTTGATTTGACTCTATGTACCAGCTCTGCTCCGTTACCCTGACACTAATGACACAGCTCATTATAATTACAGATAAGAGCCGCTTCCTCGGCGCAACGGCAAACTGGATTCGACGAGAAGGAGACTTCTAATGCTTACCTACGCCTCTGCCTTGGCATCACACCTTGTACTCACAAAACAACATAAGCTGGATTCATCAGAGCTCATCTGCCCATACTACAAAGCTATTCTTTGTGAATACATTTCCATAAAGAGGTAAAGAGGGAGGGCTAAAAATGTTACTGCTAAGCAAATGTGTTATTGCGCTTTCTAGAAATGAAAACTTTAGCACTGCTCCCAGGCCCCCTGCTTGCACATCATCATAAAATGCACCACGGGACCATGGCCTGCCTTTAACATCACATCCTCTGACATCCTCCCCATTTTCCATCTGGAATGGCACTATTTGCATGTGCAGACACTTCACTTCACTACGGCAGCCCTCTGTCTGATAGCCATGAAACATACGCTGTTGAGGATGCTCTGAGATCGACTCTTTGAGTGTTGCGCGTGGCACCACGAAAGCCGCGTCAGATCCCTACTCTCGGTAATCTTGCAAAAAAATGGCTGTTTATTTTTACATCACAATCTTGTGGTCGTCTTTTTCCAGCCGCATAAGTCAGCCATGAATATGCTGATTTCCATGCCACCTTTGTGGTGGTAACATTGACACAGAAACACCGGCTTTTCTATAAACAGTCTCAACCACTGTACCACCATGACCTACTTCCACTGACACTCCAGCAAATGTGATTGACAAGCCCAACGACTGAGTTGGAAAAACCTGAGTGATTCCCACTGGCTCCGTTTCCTTGACCGTAGAATGGCAGCATTGTTGATAAGGACACAAACCAATGCAGAGGGATTTCAAAAAAGCCCCACAAGTTCACACAAGCTTTGTTATGTTCAGAGAAATTTGCACCTTACTTGGGTGCTAAAAATACACTTTGCTTTGCTATGGCAGATTTGCACATAATTGCTTGGTAATTGATAGCACGTATTCAAGAATTTCATATAAAAATAACGATGCTGCTACCGCAGGTGCTCAGGGTACATTACTGCACATTTAATCATGTTTACCCTTGTTTATATGGTCCGGAAAACCATGCAGTGTCATTGAAGTAGGAAAAGATTATTATTCCAGGGACCAGCCAAGAGGCCCCAGGGGTTTGCGAGTCATATGCAAATTGAGACCCTTTGGTCTTGGGTCAAGAGCACCATGGCAGCCCTGGCCGCTCCGCTGCATGTGTCTGTTCTTGAGTTTATGGCCTCATTCGGAAATGTAATTGCACTGAAGTCATGCATGTCTAAATGACCGCTGCTGGCTGGTAACATTTTAGCTGGGAGCTCCTTCACATTACACAGCCACTATAGTGAACTACAGTAGGCATGGAAAGTGATAAGAAGTTTCTGGTGGGTAATGAATTAAAGAGACAAGAAAGCAATTAACTAGGTCAGCTGTACTGTGACATGCTTGCTGTACTGTAAACTTCAAAGCAGTATAGGGCCACTATTCTGTATACATAATCAGCCACTATGATTTGACATTTTCTCACCTCTTGAAAGCAGAGACTGAGGACATAAATCACCTAAGGTCAATATGATTATAAACTGATGGACCAGAACAATGTCAGTATTAACCTATAGGACCCAAGAGTTTTTGCTGTTGCTATACTATTTAAACTGTGAAATAATGCAATTACTTAAGAACTGGCCAAATATGGTAAATACTGAACATACAACAATACTTAATTAAATTCAAATCATAATAACTCTTATTCTAAGTGTTTTTCCTATCATCAGGAAATTGTGAGAGCAACAGATTTCACAGAATTAGCAGTGAGCATTCTTCTCCGAGAGAGCTGGGCAGTCCAATGATGTTGCATTAGCAACCTTTTCAAAAGATCTGGTCATTTGCTCCACATGGTTTAGCACATGGTGCTAAACTTCATCTTCCCAACTGGGCAGCATCGCACAAGAGGGGAAACTCAGCTGGCAGGCAGACAATAGACATGACTAAACTAGGAGGGAAAACAGGAAAAAAAAATCTTCTTGGGAACCTGAATGCATTGTGCATTAACTGAAAGGTTAGAATCCACACTTTTGACAGAATTTCTCTGCTTCAGTGAATTACAAGCCAGAAATAATAAAACAATTATAACAAGAGGTGTATCAGGGTGTATACAGCATGGAGATATAAGCAAGGGTGTGGATAATGCTTCTCACATTCTCAAAAATAAGGGTGCCAGAAACAATTCTTTGTGTGACAGCACAAGAGATCATTTTTTTGGTTCCCTGAAGAACCTTTCAATGGATTGTTCTTAAAAGAACCATATGTGAAGATCCTTTTTAAAGTTCCACATAATGTAAATGCTCTTGGAAGAACTCAAACTGGTAAATAACCGTTTCATCATGTGTAGGTTCCTGGTCCCTTCAAAAGGTTCCTCACACTCAAAACATCTCATGTTTTGATGAAAATGGTTCCAGGGTCCAGAATATACCAACTTTGAATGAAACAAGGTGAGAAAACAAGGTTTGTGCTCCACACGTCAGTGGGGTCCAGTCCTGGTTGTGGCGTATTCCTGTCTTGCATATTTAAGTTTTATCTCTGCTCTAACACACCTGATCCAGATAATTAACAAACCACTCGTCAGCTATGGAGGGTGCGTTATAGCAAACACTATACTATAATGTGCACGGTAGGGGTTCCCCAAGAGCAGAGCTGGGTCTTGATGATCTCAATCATCTGCTCTTTCTGCATTAATGTGGTCCCATGTGAAACTACATGCTTTCTGCTGACACATCAGTCTCCTCCATTACCTCATGCAAGCCATTAGAATAACAACGACACTGGAGAAATCGATAAGAGCTGCAAAGTGCAGCCAGCTTTCAAGATAAGGCTGCCGTGATTAGGCGGCTGTAATTGAGCGCTATAGCCTTCAAAAGTCGAGAGAGCCATCGACCTATAAACATCTACTATCTTGAGAGTTGATGGACAGCTTATTATTTGTCTGTCAAGTGCGTCATGAAGATGGAGGTCCAGAGTCTCCCACACTCTAATGAGAACAAAAGCGGCGCGCCTGCAGCAGCCTTAATGCCGCAGCCCAGCGAATCAGCCGCCCATCGCATCCTATCAATCTCCACTCAAATTACAGGTGACAAGTTATCAAATCTGCAATATTACAAACTAAACACACATCTCCCAGGGGACCTATTTGTTTAAGATATAGGCAATTAAACAAGGTGCGGCCTGTCTGGGCTGGAGACTCCGCTCTGAGCCTCCAGAGCTAATTTCATCCTCCTAATGGAAACCAAACAGGGGAACTAAAACAGGGAGGAAAATTGTGCTGGAATACGGGAAACTACAGCAATAAACACAGGAAAAAAAAAGAGGGTGGTAGCGGGGTGGGAGCCAAGGCTTCAGGAGCCGATGCTTTAATCATCTTGGGTCCCTCGGGTCAGCTTACAGCACAGGAAAGCAGCTTTTGTTTGAATGTAATCTGCCTGCAAGAAGAGCATAATAAAAATTTATGGAGGTTGTTCATTAAATCTTAACGACATGGTCCTCCAAATATTCCATGCATGGTTCTCTTCCTACGGTAGTCCAGATGTTTACATCTAGAGCCCCAAGCCCCAGTTATGTCATTTAGATATGTCCTGCTTAAGTTTTTGCTGATCTGCGTCTTCTAATGTTGAATATCTTTCGATGTCAGGCTTTGATCAGATATTTGTACTTTCACAAATAATACAGCCATACAGTGTACACAATCACTGCATGCCCAAAGCCAGATTCTGCTGGGTCCATGGTAACTGTCCTTTAAGCGAGTGGTCACCAACCCTGGTCTTGAAGATCTAGCTCCCTGAGAAGTTCTTACCATGATCTGCTACACCTGCTCTGGCTAATAAACTTGTTCATAAGTCCCTAAAAAAATGCTGGAGTGTTAAGTAGAGGGAGCAGCATGAGGAGGGGGCAGCATGTCAGATGCAAGTTAGAGCTAAACGCAGCAGGAAAGTAGATCTTTGGGAGGAGGGCTCGTGACCACTGCTTTAATGGCGCCTTCTTTGTGTTACATAATACGACACTGATCTACTAAGGCTGATTTGCCACGTTATTTGCTAGTTGGCGTGTGACGGAGAAACGACTGTTTATGCATACAATTATAAGCTGACAAACTAAATAGTGATATGAATGATGTAATGTGACAGGGAAAATGTTAATTTGTTTGTAGCTTAATGCTACCATGCAGGCTAAAAACTGTTCAAATAACTGAAATTAGGTTCATTTCACTCCCTACATTCAATTTACACCACTAAAGAAATAGTGTACTGTAATTTTTTTCTGTTCATAGCACAGACCTTTAAAAACAACATGTCATAGCTGCGTTCTCTTGTACTTTCTTTGTGTCAAATGTGTGTGTTAAGGTTTATTGGCAACAGAAGACTGAAGAATACTCTGATAGCATCCTTATAAATCATCCGATTGTAGGCTGCATTTCCCAGTGACATTCAAAAGAGGCTTCTGACTGGACTAGCTTTCAATGATGCAGCCCACCTGGACCGCAGCTCAGCTTTCAACCTAATCTGTCGTATTTTGCCAATATAAAGCATTACACTAAATCACTTAAAGTGATGCACTCAGGGTGGCACAGTCTTAATTGACATTTTGTTTTTTTTTCTTTCCAGAAATGACCATTTTATGACATGCTGAGTTCACCACTTCTGGAGGTTGGTACTTCTTTATTTTGGATTTGAATGCATTGATACCATGATGCATGTAATAACTGAAGAGTTCTCTTTTAGAATGTTGAATATTCATTTGTAACAATTTTGGATCTAAAGAGATTTGAAAAGAGTAACAGCTGACGTGTAATGCAAAACATATATGTTTACCTAATAAAGGTGGTAGAAATCACTGATGTTTCTCGTATGTGTAATGCCAACTTACAACAGTGCATATCATGAAAAAAAGATTGGTGGTTATAGACTGGTGTTTTATATGTTTTTACATGTCCAACTTAACATGTAGCAAATTGTTGCTGTACAATGAAATATCTCCAAAATCTCTACAACTCCAAAATGGAATACAGAATATGTTGCATCAGTTAATGTAATATATTCTTATATCACAAAATCATTTTGGAACATTTCTAACATAAAAAATGGAGATACATATGCTATTTTTATTATAGACTTTATAATTGCTCCATGCAGACATTTAAATCATTTGTTATCAACTGGAAAACCTCTCAGATGTGATTAATGGCTGTTGCATAAAATGAGCCTTAAAACAGCCTTAACAATTGATTCTTCTTAAATCTCAGTTAACATTGCTGAAAGTGCTCAGTGAAAACATTTTGACTGATACAGAAACTTATCTTTGGGATCAGATCAGGACATCCCTAGTTGTCTGTATACCTGGACTCCTTCCCTCAATCCTGTCCCGACTGCTCTGCAGGCCTGCAGGAATAGTTCGTTCCATCCTGTGTCCTGCAGGAGTCTGTGTTAGTCTCGCTATCACACCAAAACACATGCTGCACAGGAGCTGTGCAGGAGCTCCACTCACACACAATAGCTGCAGGTGGAACTGTTTATCATGTATCACTGGGTGGGCTTGACAAAAATACACCCCAGTAGCAAAGGCGGTAAGAAAAAGTAAAGGAAGAGAAAAAGGAATATTTCTACACTAAGCTGGCATTTAAAAAAACAACAGTAAACAAGGGGCTCCTTCAGGCCCACAGGTGATCTATTAGTTTAAATCAATACAACCGCACACGTGCCAGTCCTGTTAGAAGTCTGTTTTTCTTTTTACGCTGCTCGCAGCCGAGGGTCATTTGAAAAACAAGAGAAATCACATTAAAATGTTATGGGATGGAGGCGGGGAACCTGGCGCGACATCTGGAAGAGCCAGGCCATGAATATTGCATGCCCACACATCTAGCCTAAACAATGTGTCTTTGTTCCAGTGATTTAAATCTCACATGTAATTTCTAATCAGGAAACCGAGCAAACGCTATCGACTGATTCTGCTGGCGACTGACTTGTCAATTCAGGAGAGAGATACAGGCTGGATTATGCTTCCCGTGTGAGGCCTGACGTGTTGAGGAAAGAGCAGGCAGATGCTGTATCTCCTCCAGCAGTTTTAAAAAATCAAAACCCACTTTTAAAAATCAAAACCCACAAAAGGTGCCCAGGGATGAAATGCTCTACTCTGCTCTGGAATTTTCAAAATGAAAATCACTACAAACGATACGATTTCATAAAACAGACCTCCCCAAGCCACATTCTGCTTCTAATAATAAAAACACGGCACAGTTCATCTCTGCAAATGAGACCTCTTTGGGGCATCCGCCGCTGCTGCCATCCAGGTAGCTGAATACTGCGTATGTGACATTGACAGTTAATCTTAAAAAGCTGATATGACTGAGGCTTAAAGTCGACTCCAACGGTTTTGCAAACAATAGTAACATCCCGGCACAAGTGCCAGCTCTGTTTTAAAATGGTGGATGATTATTTCAGCCGGGAGAAATGAAACAGAACCAAGCACACGGTTGCCTCCAAATGAGATCATTAGTAACGGCAAATAATGACTGAGCTGGTTAGTCGAAGCCTATTTCCTTTCAAATAAATCAAGCACCACTGAACGCTAAAACCCGCTGGAAATGCCAGGGAGAGCATCAGACAGACCGTGATCAGATAAATGGTCCAAATCAGGAGCGTCACGTCCACACACTTACTCCACAATGTCCTTAAATAAATTCTAAAATAAATAAATAAATAATAATAACAACATAGACAGGGGCATATAAAGCTTCGGCATTCGTTTTCTTTTCTTTTCTTTTTTCTTTTTTTTTTTGGAGGTACAGCCGAGCTTGATAGGAATCAGCATCAACACCCTGAGACCACACAACGATGTGTTTCTGAGTGTCGTCAATTAAGCAGTGCAGAACAAGCGGCTGTTCTTTACCTGGCCTGACCTTTTTTCCAGCCTAAAGGGGCGTGATAATGGAGGAGGAACAGCGTGATGCCCGTGGCAGACAACTCCAAATGAGATCCATGTCACCCATGACTAAGCTTCTCCTCTGGCGGACAATAATTCACTCACGTCTGTACGGACGATCGCCTTCCAAAAATGGTAAAAGGGGGAAAAATGGAAACAAAAGGGCCACTTACAAGCTCATGTGGTTTTGGATTGCCTGGGTTTGATGTGTTCCTGAATGCAATGTGAATCAGTAAAGAAACAGAGTGAGCTTTTAACTAATTGGTTTTGTTCCCCCCAAACATCTGAGGTGGAGCGACAATAACCCCCGCCATGCTGAGCTCTGCTTTAATAAACAGACCAAATAGAGCCCACAGGACAAACAATCTGAAAAAGGCGAAAGCAAGGTCAAGATTCTTCAAAGAGAAATCGTTTTTTTTTTCCTGAATCGTTTGCCGCACTTCAGTGCTGGCTCTGAGGTGAACGACTATCAAGTCATGAGGGCAACGCTGATATTTAAATGCAACTTTCTGAACATTAGCTACAGTCGCAGCTTTCATGTGCCAATGTTTTACAGTGTGACTAAAGGGGATTTCACAAGGGATGTTCCAAACTGGATACACACGCTTTTTTATTGCAGCTGCTTTAGTTTATGCACCGGAAATGTCTTGAAGGAGGCATGTCGCAAAGCCACAGCGCACACACACACACACACACACACACACACACACACACACACACACACACACACACACACACACACACACACACCTGCTGCTCGTCCTGTGCTGAGGTGCTATGAGCATTCACTCCTAAGGTACTGAGGGAATATCAACATCAATGGGGGAATTCATTTCAACTACACTAAAACACTGCTACCTCTGACACACACACACACACACACACACACACACACACATTCACTCACACACACAAAAGTGTATACATATTCCACACAAACACCCACCCAACCCTCACAAACACAACTGTATAAAAGTGCATATGCACAAATAATCACACATACAGGGGTGTGATTCCATTCATTATTCACTGGTTTTTGATTTAAGTAAAAGGATGATTTGATTCACAAACAAGCGATTCAGTTCTCTGATTCAGCACCTCAAGCTTCTTTAAGAAATATTATAATGCATTAAAAGTATTTCTGAAATTATTATTATTATTATTATTATTATTATTACTCTTATTATTTTGCTGGTAAAAACCGAATCAAATTACTTCAGCAATGTGCATTACAACAAAGGTAATAAAAAAACTCTGATGTGTGTCAGCGGCAGTGCTAAGCTAAGCAATTAACCTGCTATGTATATGACGATTAGCTACTCTATATATGTAGCTTGTGAGAGTCTAATAAAATTAAGGAGCCATTATTTAAGTTTTTTTATTCTTACTATATTTAAGTTTATATAGTTCCATGCACTCTCTGAACTGTGACAAACATAAAAATAATAACACCTTCATTCAGCCTTAGGGTCTGGTTTTAGCTGTCTCAGTGGAAGGCACAGGGAAGGGGGTGCATCTTTGTATGGTGGTAAAGAGCCTCCACAGACCATAGTACAGAGACAAAGACCTTATGAGTTCAAAGGTTTAATCATTTTTACTATGTTTACAGTAAAAATCATGAGCATGTCAAAAATGTCATTACACAGCAATGTTTAATGCACTAACCCTGTCATTCGTTTTGCTAATAGTTTTTTTTTTTTTTTTTTTTACATGTTAGCCCCACTAAAAGAATGCCAGCTTGGTAATCAGGATTTGATTGGTTAAATGTTGACATTTATAGCAGATCTCCAGATCACTGAAGTTACATATTCTTCACTTTAAATCTTAAATTCTGGATGCAGTAAAGATTTAAACTCAAAGTCTGTCTCTCAGTATTACTGCAGCCTACCCCAGCTTAGTCTAGTGAGAAAAGAATATGAACTGATCGGATTAGGCTCTTTTGGTGTCACAAGCACCAAAATGTAAGGTTTACGACATGTTGCACTACATCACTGTTTTACACCATCGTGTGCATCACATATGTCTGTCTATATGAAACGGAAGCTGCAGAGGGTGTCTGAGTGAGTACCTTTGTTTGAGTGGGGTGCGGGACGCTTGCTCAATGTGATGCAACAGCTGGGAGGATCACATGCCTTTTATGAAAGTGAAATATGCCAAAACATCAGAGATATCATATTTCATGTTTGCTTGGATGGAAGAGATAATGACCAGTAACATTCATGTGAAATAGCAAGGAAAATGTAATTTTGTTTACTAGGCTCTTTTAAAACCAAAACAGATTGCTGTTTCATTCATTTATGATTAGCGGTGCCTGGGCAGTGGTTTGCAAATCTCTCGCTCTTAGTAGCTTGTGAATGTTGCCCACTTATGCACTGTGAGGTTAACCATTCTATTGCAACTATTTGTCTATGGAGATTGCATTGCTATGTGCTGGACTTTATCCACCTGTTAGCAAAGAGTAAGGGTGAAAACTCTGAACTTAATAATTAGGAGAGGTGTCCACATACTTTTGGCCATATAAAGTATTTGTTCAAACATGTTTATTTTGGGCAGCCCAGTGGTGCAGTGGGTGGCGATGTCACCTTGCAGCAAAAAGGTCCTTGGTTCAATTTCTGGCCAGACGGCCGAGTCTCCTTTCTGTGCAGAGTCTGAATGATCTCCCTATGTCCGCGAGGGTTTCCTCACACAGTCCAAAGACGAGCATGTCAGGTGAACTGGAAATGCTAATTCGACCCTAGTTGTGACTGTGTGTGTTTGTATTTGTGTCTGCTCTTTGATGGAATTGTGACCTGGATCAATGGTCCTGGATGTTTCTCCGTCTTTCGCCCTATGACTGCTCCAGTACTGACCTTGCTGACATTTAAGAGTAAGCAGGTAAGAAGCTTAAGAGTAAGCAGGTAAGGTAATGGATGGATGTATAGATGTTTTATTTTGTTAATAAATAGTAATTCACTTGATTTTCGACCAGTGAAAACAATTCAATGTGTTTTTTCTTACATGATCAATGCTGTTTCGCTGGGAGGAATTATAATCAACGTACTTTGAAAACTACTACACACACACGTGCATCTGTACATATTTCAAAAAAATACACACTCACACACACACATTTAATTGGTGCTGGAATAAAACTGTGTATTTCCAAAAATGATGTAAAAAAATCGTAACTTTGAATAGAAGTTCATGTAAAAAGATATTTTTCCAAGGTTGGTTTGGGTATTTAAATTATATAGAAAAGTGAAAAATACAAAAATGGAGATACAAAGTTTTGTTCTGGCAGTCTATAAAAGTCCAGAGTTCCCACACCTTCTTAGACAGTTTCAAGGACTTAAAAAGCCCAATTTCCTCAAAATCAAGGATCCAACACAGCCTAGTTTCAGACATTGATCAAGGTTAATTATTGTCACAACACTGTTTGATAAATGTTAGCTTTTCTCGCTTGCCACTGCTTAACCTGAATCATTCAGCTTCAATCACTCATGCACACTAGGCCGTGCGCAAAATTTCTAAATGATAAAAATCAGTTTCAAAGGCCCTTGCCTATTTATGCCAATTTTCAAAAACTTTTAAGACCTTGATTTTTTTCCCCTTAAATTCTCAAGCATTTAAAAATTTCAAGAACCAGTGGGAACTGGGATATATGCACTTAATCACACACACATTTCTCAAAACACACACGCAAGCAGACACACCATATATACACACATACAGAAAAGCGCACATGCATGCACACATACACCTGGACACAATCCCTAGAAACACACGCACACACCCACACACACACACAGGCGAAACTAATTAAAACAAACATGATTATGCCACCATGCCATCTTTACTCTGTGCGACAACTCAACACTCGATATTTGAAATCACTCAAAAGCAAAAGGGGAAAGAGAATCGATAGCCTGGCTCAACTTAAAAGGCTCTTACTTAAGAGGCACCGAATACGATTCCTTCATGTGGACATATTAAAACGCGTAATATAATTTAAACATCTTCCCTGCAAAGCTACAAGCACATCTCTATGCCGGTCTGCCCCTATTAGAGATCCTTTGCCTTGAGCTCATTAAATCTTCAACCCCGAAATGAAATCATTAGGTTCGATTCATCTTGCTTAGGAATAAAAAAAGGTGCCTGTTGCTAGCCTAAGTCTGATTCTGGTTATCATACATCATCTGGCTCACTGCTGTAACCCTCACAGACTGAGAAAACACACACATTAACTCCCCTGGGCATGCCTCCTGCCCTGGGCCTGCCAGCTTGCAACAGCTGTATATGCAGGAGAGAGAGAGAGAGAGAGAGAGAGAGAGAGAGAGAGAGATTGGCTCTCATGCATTAGCATCCTCTAAACAGACCCAGACGCACAAGAACACCTGCCAAAGCCAAAACAAGGATAAAAGTGCCAGCCAGCAGATCCAAGTGTGTCACTGGAACAAGCGGCCTTGCTACACTCTGTCGTTCTCTGGATGTCCTCCCTCTTTGACGATTCATGTGGCCCAGTGAGAAAAAAGTCATGCTGACGTTACCTGATTACGATTTTCTGCTCAGGTCCGGTCTTTCTGCCACATTCATGCTTTAAAAATGACTCGTATTTGTCTTTAAAGCAAACA
>JBBPCZ010000148.1:10622934-10643048 GCA_037974445.1 Brycinus macrolepidotus | reverse complement strand
AAGGTTTTATTTTTTTCCCCAATAAGTTAAATTCCGTAGTATTTGTGCCTTAAAATGTGTTCTTTGTAGAGGACATGAATTTATTTTTACACAGAAAATCAACAAACCATGATGTTTGGCAACGTGCATCCAGACTTTTGCAAACGACTGCAACAAAAAGAGTTGTAAGCCATTGAACAAGAAGAAGCAATGCCATTGAAGAAACACTTTTGGTTCCCTAAGGAACCTTTCAAGAATCAATTAGGAACCTTTAAGAGTGCACTAAACCGTAGAGAGGCGTTAAAGGGCCCATTTCATGGACAACAGACAGTTTATTTCAGCCCACAGCACTCCTGTTCAGTGTACAGCAGTTTAGCTGCACCCATTGACGTGTTGTGTGTTTCACCCCCAGAGACTGCTTTTTGAAAAAGCTGCGATACAGAACAACCAATCTGGGGCCAACAGGGTCAATAACATATGTATCAGTCTTAAAGGCACAGTATTTATGAATTATGAACAAAGAATTATTTAACATAAAACTACACAAATATAGAGCTACAGTGACAAAACTAATATATATGAAAAAATACATTTTTGGCACTTAAATAAATGTCTCTGAAAAAGAGAGAGGATAATGACAGGTTTTTGTCACAGGGAGACAACCTGGTCTGCAAAGACTTTTGATTTTCAAAGAAAATATGTCAATAGCCCAAGAAAAGATTACTTTTGGTCTAAAGTTAGCTTTTACATATCTCTTTCAAAATCTGATAAAAAGACATATTCATTTCCTTAGCAAGCCCTGCTTTTCAGAAGCTGATTGAATCTACACTACAAAAGGTAGCCGACTGAAAAAAGGTACAAGGAGTACAATTTGGTTGATGTTGCTATGCTTCAAGGAGATTCCATTTGATTTATGGTGTAAAAACAGGCCCCTAAAAAAGACCCTGATAGATATGCCATAAACATGGAACCTTGTTGAAAACAAAAGGCTAAAAAGGCGAACAGAATGGAATGTTCAAATGACATGCATATAATGACATTTTGCGAGCCATAATACTGTTATAATGTCCATGTTTAGCCAAGCAGCAGTACATGATGAATGGTTCTTACAGACCCACATCATGTATTGTATAATTCAATTTGCTTGTTGTCAAGAAACGTGAAATGAAATTCGTGTCGAATGAGATGATCACATTACAAAAGAGACAAAGTGCTGTCGTACGGTGGGCTGACGCAGCATCATGTCTTTACTGGAGCTGGACAAACAGTGCAGACTGGATCTGGAGCTTTCTAGCAGAGAAACACATCAACTTTCTATCAGCATCTTTCGAACACAAAAGAAACAACAGGTTACTGTATCCTTTTCTGTAGCTGGGCACATTTCTCACAGCTGCAGATGCAGCCCCACTAAGCTGTTGCAATATGCTAGACAGGGTGGCGTTTCTATGCAACACATCTCTGTCTGCCTTTAGATGTGGATCAATACCCTGAAGTCGAATCGTGCGAAGTGTTGGTGACTTTGCAAAACAATACTGCACCCAAACCAAAGTGGCCCAGGCAAATACTTCAGTTCTGTCTCAAAGCAGTGTAGAACTGCACACAATCTTTTACAGAGTGGAACCAAGCGAGGGGAGTGTGTGTATGAAAAAACATGAGAAACATAACCCAATCAGTGCTGCCTAATAACCACTGAGAGTTGTGGCACTGCTGATTAATGGCATTAGGCAAGGCAAACGCATGTATTGTATTAAGTGTAAATTGGCCTTTGGAGGCAAGGAGGCCTTGGAGGAAAGCACTTGTTCATTTACATATTCATTTATTTTACACCAGTTCATTTTAATACGAAAACCACAGGCTCATCTCAAAATCTTTGCTTAATAATAAAGAAAACGAAATTACAACATAGAGTGGATTTACAGACATCCATATTTCTGCACTGCTGTAAAAATTCACATAAAGCTCTCTCGCTGAAATGGCTCAATAACATTTGAAATATGGAAAGGAAGCCCACAGGGGCTTTGACACTCGTTTTTTGCGATGCTCGAATATCTCAGCAGAGATTTAAATGTTCAAGCGCCAATTAAACCTGCGCCATATACACAAGGTTCCTGTTAAAAGCTACACTTTCCTCGGAGTGCATGCTACCACATAAATGCAACATAACACAGAAGCCCCTGTCAAGATCATAATTAATTCATAGGAAGCCTGTTTTTGCTCCCTTTGTAAACACCCAGAGATGTTTAGCGGGCATGGACACTCTCGCAAGTCTTAAACTGGGATGAATATGCACGGCGGTGGCAGCTTCGCTTTTCCGAGGACAGGGAAGCTTGCGCAATTAATGAGGAGAGTGGAAGGGGCCGGTCGGAGAGAGCGAGCGCGAGAACATTGCCTCCTCTTCCTGCCTCCAAACACCATTAAGGAGTTTGTGCTTCGCCAAGCCAAGCCGTGCACAGCCGGCACTGCTGCCAATAAGGGCGCAGTTTATCGCAGCCGGGATGCTCATGGCATCCATCTGATGCCTCGGCTGTGACCAGACGCAAACGGAATTATCATGAAGCGGAGAGAGAGGAAGGCCGCATTTTAGCAGCAAGTGACTTCAAAGTAGACACAAAGAAAAAGATTTCTCTATCTGCACTCTAGCTGTGGGCCCAAAGCCCAGAAAACAGAACAGAGTCTAGTATTAAAAAATAAACCAAAAACCTTTGACCTGCGGATCTAAACAAAGTTAAACCGATCTGTCAACTTCAATCAGAGCGGAAAAAATGGTGTGGACACGATTTCTATTGACTAGTTAAGAATGCAGATTAGAAAGATCATAGCAGCTGGATAAAGAGTTCTGGGCAGAGATCTGATGGCAGCAGTATTTCATGCCCGGGGGCTTGGGAAAACACACTGACGTAAGGGAAACGGTGACCTTTGCGGGGGGACCTGCCCGTGCCAAAGCACTTTGCTCCATATTAGCATGGGCGACAGGGCAGCGCTCCAGAACCTGCTGCAGGGCCCATTAGCAGCCAAAATATGCAGGAGGCATTCGGGTGCATTAACAGCTGACACTGGAGCGGCATGGCATCAATGTGGTCTCTAAACAGAAGGCCACTTTAAAAAGCAGGCGCTGAAGTTGGATGCAGTTTAGATGTCTCAGCTTTCCCAAACCGACCACAGGCTTCCAGGTTCGTAAATAAACAAATAGCCCAGCCATCCAAGCGAAATATCACAGCATTCAGATTCTATCCCTTATGTGCCCACAATATCTGCAACTTTTATATCCCCCAAAATGAAAGGTTTGATATCCATCTGACTGATGAGTAACAGACGATTATTTTTCAAATATTCCCTGGGTTTAGTTTATGCCTGACACCATAGAATAAACAGACTATTCTGAGAAATGTAATTACTGCGGGTCATTATCTGTAGAGCCATTGTCTCTCTGATGCCCATGTCTGCGCCATCTCTTTTATACATCCATTTTGTTTTTCATTTCTGTGCTATCCACTGGAAGACAGAAACAAGAGAAGTTCGGCTCTTCACAATTGGCCTTTCAGAGCGACGAACAGCAATTATAAGTAATTACTGGTGCCTTCAATTAAGTGAATAAAGAATGGAATTAAACCTAGTTTAATTGGTATAATTTACTCAAGCAGCTTCTACAGCTTCTGTGAAGTATTTCTGATTCATGGGAAAGGTAACGTGTCCCTGATGAGCACTATGTCTGAACACCACACCGTTTTTATTATTTTAAACGTGACAGATTTTGCAATTCAGATAGATTCTAGGACGTGAGCAAATGATCTTTATTGCACCTGTACTATTTAAGGATGACCTTTATGACTTCTGAAGGGTCAATATAGCATGCTAACTAAAAGCTAACATACAGTTGCAAGGGCTATAGTGTTCTGATTATATTTTTCACTGTCAAAGTCTCATTTACTCTCATATTATTTTATGAATAGTATCTGAGCTATAAACAACGGGACAATCAAGACAGACAAGCAAGAAAACCCACATTTAATATGTATTTAAAAGATTGAAAGATTTCCAAAAATATCTTGATTCTACTCTTCCAGTTCTAAGTATACACTACAGTTTTTTCTTAGATACATAAAAGTTCTCTTGTAGAACTTTTTCATTGCCTCCTGCTCTTGCCCTCTGACAACAGAACCTCTGAATAATACAATCCCTAGAATTTATAAGCAAGTTCAGAAAAAAAGTCCTTTTTAAGCAGACCTTTTTTCAGGTTTCTCTCATGTTGTAGCCTTTTCTCCTGCTGTCTTCCCATTTTAATATTTTAAGTGTTTTTAAACATCTCACCCCCCCAAATCCTGGTCAACAAATGAGCCCATACCCCCATATCACGCCCCTGTCAACAAACTAAAAATCTGCCTTATTTTCAAATCCCAGTGTTGACATGTATGAGCATAAGCCCCTCCCCCTCCCACTTCACGCTGGAAGGATACACCAAGATGATCACAAGTAACTTCATGCAAGTTAGGATCGAGCGTTGAATCTCCGGAGTCCAAATCCAAGTTGAGTCTTGAGGCTTTGGTAGAGAACTTTAGTTGGTTATTAGCTGCAGGCATCGTCTTGTACAAAAGTAAACTCCTTCTGAAACATGTGGAACTGTTATAAAGTTTGCTAGACTATTTTTGATAACGTACTGAAATATTTACAGCTTTACAAGCAGACAGAGCTTATTGAGATGCAGATGTCATTGATGAACATAACGGCAAGGATTCCACAGTCATGATGGTTAGACGATCAGATGATCAATAAGAAGTTTATGTGACACAATGTGGCTGCAGCTGCAGAATAGTGAGGCCTCCATGTAGTATAAGAAATTATTTACTTCCCTGTATTAATGTGCTACAGTGCCCTCAATTGTCTAATGTAGGGAATTTTGCGCAGTGTGTCATTCTGAACAAAGAGAAAGAACCAGTAAAAGTGGCTGATGCTGAAAATGTCCCGTCATCACAGATGGAGGTTGATGACCTCAGCCTATGACTACACTCATGAGCAGAGCTGGAATCTCGATGCTGGTCTGGACATAATCATTCTGGGTTTTCAGGTATTTAATGATTTCTGCAAGAGGGGAGCAGGGCAGTGATGGTCGGGTGTGAAAGCTCCCTGCATTAGCCTTTCAACACGAGGCCAAGCCAGAGCTGTCTGGGGCTGGGAGGAGGGAGAGGAGGAGGAGGAGGAGGAGGCGGAGTGCCTCGTGGACTGCTATAATGTGATTCCTGTAGCGTCTCCCTCCATCTGTAATTAATTCTCAATTAAAGTGAGCAGCATAGCGCCCTGACACCAGAGATGGGCTGGGGAGGGGGGCTTCGGAGTCTCATTAGTAGATTTACATTGATCTGATACAGCTGCTCAATAACAAAGAAGGAAGACGTCCTCAACTCTATTTTTCACCGCAAAAAAAAAGGGGATGAGATAAACACTCTGAACCCAATGTCGAAGAAGACGTCTAGCTCGGAGCGCGGGTGAACCGTCACAGATGGGCACCAGTGCTTTTTAATGCAGATGAATGGGAGCGCTCGCTAGGTACTAGGATGATTAAATGGGTTTTAGAATGTCACTTTAAGGTGAAAGGCACTCAGTACTTGCATTTGTACTGAATTACAACGGGCTTGTCACTTCATGGCTGGTGTTTCTTCACAGTGGCTTTCATTCACCGGGAGCCTGAGATATACATCACCTTTTGTTTTCCGCTGCATAATTTGTAAAAAAAAAAAAAAGCGCCTTTCATGCTAGCAGCACAAAACTCAGAGAAATCTCGTCCGTCCATTATGCAAAACAACAGTGAAAGATTGAAAACTGAATTTGCTGTCTGCCTTGTAGCTTGCTAATGGGCTACTGTAGCTAGCGTAACAATGAAGGTAATGCAAAAGGAAAACAAATAAAAAATTCACAAAGACACAGCTGATTTTCCAACCACTCCAACAGGGAAAAATTAACCCCAGGCTATATTCATCAGGATAAATGCTTAGCATACGAACTTGCAACTAGAGAAAACCTCCATGCACCTAATTAGCTTGTAATGTGCCTTGTGACAAATACCCACTCAGAAGCTTATTGGCTTTATTGCGGACAGCTATTAAATGCTGCATTTATGAGAGCAAGGCATTAAATGCAAGACCAACAATCCAGCCCTCGAAGCACAACCATTTCAATAATGCACTTGCAGTGACTTGAGTGCTCAACCAGTTATTACAGTAGTTTGGACATTTTCAACAGTCCTCCATCTTGTGCTTTTAGTGAACAGAGCACTAATTGCTGCAGTTTATATGTATATATATATATATATATGTTGTCAGTTTGACTTCCACACTAACACTCTAATATTAACCCAAACGGCTGTACTTCTTCAAATCCATTGCCACAAAAAATGATCCTTTTGAACATGCAGCCTCTTTATTGAGTAGATTCTCTTTAACATAATCACTCTTCCATTGCTTTTTTTCTGATATAATGCAGCTAAGGTGATCTAAACTCGTTTTCACTCGCCTAAATTCATTTTTCATTTTTTTATTTCCTTGGGACTTTTCACTCTAATCACACACTGTTTTCATGGGTACATAAACTATGAAGCAGTCTGCCCATAGATATCAGTCCAGTTCTGAAGACATCTTTGTCACACAAGTTACTCAGTACTGACTGCTGTATGTGTGGGTGAATGTTCAGAACGTGATCCAATCTCATATTTGTCCTCATCAAAATAGCTGAGCTTTAGCTCTTTTTTATTTCTTGTTCACTGATAAATATTTCATACAATAAGAAATTAACAAAGAACATGCACTTAATTGTGGATGTGATCATATCCATACCACATCAGTGCTCTCCTTTTTGCTCCAGGGTGGAGCATTTTGTAACTCTATTTTCATGCTTTCACATCTCGGCTCTGCCTTTTGTTTTCCCTTCTCGTTTACCCTCTTTTGTATCTTTGACCATGTGCTTTTGTTGCTGTGGTGGTCTCTGTCTCCTTTCTTGTCCTGCTTCTTTGTTTTACCCCTGTCGATCCCATTCTTGTCATTATTGCCAGGTGTTTCTTGTCTGTTCTCGGAGTATTTATACTCTTGTTTCTGCTTGTTTCTGGTTTTGTGGTGCCTTGTTAAATGTTTGGTTTCTCTGTTTTGCCTAGCCCTTACTTTCCTTTCACTTTAGTGTGTCTAGCATTCCATGTTTCAGAGTTCTTGTGGTTTACTTCTGTTTTCATCAGGTTTTATAATAAAACCTGGGACTCAGACTTGGATAATGTTCCTGTGTCTCCTTCATCTTTCTTGTGTTACACATGCTGTGTGTATAATGTATATTTTTGCTTACTGAATTAAGGTTTCTATGTGATCAAAAGATTCTGAAGGAAGATTTTGCAATGGAAAGTTTTGATGAAGAAATCAGTACATGAAGTAACAGTGTCACTGGGTGGTAACACCTTCACCCACACACAGACTTCGACAGTTCAGGTAATTGTTCAAACTCAAAAATGTATATTTTATTTGAACTCAAAGGATGTATATTTTGACTTGAGCTCCCATTTCAGACACGCTGCATTTAGGAGGCTTTTAAAAAAGCCTATTTCTTTATCTTAATTTAATTGAATCCTCCATATAGGCAATTGCATAGAAAACATGACCTAGTTTGGCACACTTTAAAGTCCCCCACTGTGGTGACATTTTTGTGCAGCAGTGAGAAACTTTCCCTAAACTCCGCCTGAAAATTTCGTTTTAAATTTTGAAATCTTCCAAACTAGCATGTGCTAAATGTCCTCTTGCATAACTAGGTGAATGTTCAATTCTGCGCTGAAAAGCTTCTGTGCTCAAAAGCAAAGTTCCTCTGCTGTGCAATAATCTGTTGGCTTGGCAAACAACACTCGTCATGGGATGACCCACGCTTTGTGGAACTTGGGTGCTGCGAGGTGTAATTAAGTCCATCCCAACAAACAATTTTCCCTGCATCACTATGAAAAACAGTGTTTATCTAAATCATTGTAATCTTTGCACATTATCCTTCCCAAACATGTAATTAAAGGTTTCTATTGTGACAGTAGGGATGTTTTTCCCCCTTGTATTTCAAAATCACCCGAATCAAGAATTTATCGGAAGCTGCTGCCAAACGCGGTGGGGAAGGAAGAAGCTGCCGAGACAGTCCTCAAGACCACACTGCTTTAAAAATATCCTCCACTGTGGTCAAGCAGTGAACTCAAAAAATATCAACAGCTTAGCTAGAGCTGAAGTGGACAGGTAATGACTGGCAGTCCCTGAAGGACTGGAAACAACAGTGGTGGGAGATTGATGAAAAGAAATCATTGTTGGTCTGGGAGAGCAGCAAACAACCTTCACGGAGAAACTTTAATCATATGCAAGTATAGCAGTTAAAATACGCCAACATCAAGCAGGAATGCATTGAGGGCCCTCTCAAAGAATGTGCCAGATCAGAGTGTGAAGCTCCGCCAAAGCTCTAGAGACATACACCAACCTTCATGTTTGTTAATAGTGGCAGTTTGATTCTGAGACAAGAAAACTGAAGTGGGTGTAAATAAAGGTGGGTGTTAGCTTACTGTGTTCTAAACGAAAACATCTGACTTATCTGCATGAGCAAACCTAGTGTATTATTTGCTAAAAACTTAATGGTGGTTAAGTAATATCTGATTTGTTTTTTTGTTAGCCTATGTACAAAAATAATACAATTTAGGTCTATATAGAAAAAACTGTTTAGGGAATGCTGACATTTATCTGAACAGCCTCACATTACAAAGTACATTATGCTTTTCCTTATGACTTAATGTCCACTCCAGGCTGAACTGGCTATTGCACCTGTTCCTGTTTGACAGCTGAAAAACAATGTCAGAACCTGCCATATAAGTTCCTCTAAATCAATTACAAAATTGATTGCCAAGAAGGCTGCTTCCAGACAGTATAATACAGTTTGCTAAACACACTGATACTTAGAAGCCACCCGATACAAAGCTTAACTGGAATTTCTGAAGGTCTGGGGTCAGAAACAGTGCGAGTGCACGGAATTCCAAATCAGCAGTTTGTGTTTCTAAGGAAGGAAAAGGATGCCTTAACACCAGCATTAAAAGTGTTAGAAGTTTGTTTAACCATTATTGACCTTTAATTATATTTGTCTAAAGAAGTGCTTTGCAATTCCGGAGATTAGTTATTCATGAGCTGAAATGCATGCATTATTCACTGGTCTATTTGCATGACAAATGGACCTCGCAATTAATTGCGATGCTTAATAGTTCATGAAGAATCTGTTGAAGTTGAGCGATCTGTTGCTAAAAATGGCACTTGCACAAAAAGCCATTGTTAAGGACATAGAATGTGGCTCGGATGTTCTGTTCACACATCTTCACAGCGGATAGAGAGGAAGTCTCAGCACTAAACAAAGCGAGGGGAGAGAATTCCATATGCTGATAAAATCATGCACCAAGGATTCTGCAACAAGGGCAAAAGTGATGGGCATATTAAAAAAATCCAAGTGGCCACCGCAATGCATTCTCAATGAGCACATCATCCCTGTGGCCGCAAAGCCTCCTATTTCCGTGATGGAAACTTTTACAGGAGAAGAAAAATGTCTGCAGTGTCTTACAACACAGGTTAACACAATTTTATTCCAAGTCATTTTGAACCATTTCTACTAGTCCAAGGTAAATGACATAAAAAAAGAGATTTTTATTTGTGAAAAATGCAAAATCCAAATTTGCAATCTGAAGTCATCGTCAAACAGCCCGTGTATTTGTGGACAGTCAAGAGCCATCTCTTTAATGATTTATTTTTATATTTATTTTGTATTGGGGTGGGGGGGGGGGGGGGGGGTGGGTGTTAGGGACAGGGGCAGGGTAATTCTGCTCCCAACAGGTTACTGAACCACTAAGCTTTTCGCAAGGAGAAAAGTCAGTGCTTCATAATAGGCTGACATTTCCCTACTCCACTTCAAGGCTAAATTAATCTGCCTCACCCACAATGGGTTGCTGCTGCAGCTGTGTGTGCTGTCTGCGGATTCCCCTCCAACACGTTGGGCTTTCTGCACACTCCTCACAACAGACTTGGAGTGTTTCAATATGTCACACATGAAATCTCGAGCTTGATCTTCCTTTTCAGAGCAGATTGCTTTCTGTCTGCCCACACACTTCTGTCGGCCGCCATCAACGAGACGGGTGCGCGCGTCTCCACACATGAAATGGGGGCCGGAGAGAGAGTGCGGCGCATAAAAGGCTTGACTGACAGAGCCTCTCGCGCGCAGAAAGGCAGGATAAGGGATAAACACGCTGAAGATAGATATCTTCCACCTCTCTTTTTTTGTACCCCCCCCTTCTTTTATTTGTGACACTTTCCAACAAACACAGTGGAGATTCACACACACAAGCAGCCAGCCAGTTCAATCCAGATCCATTTTTTCACTCCCGAATGAAGTCAGTCAACTGGGCACAATCTTTGGTGACACCTGTAATGCTTGTTGAAAGAAGTGGGGAGGGGGTAATGGTGGGAGGGGGCAAGGTGATTTTGCATCATAACAGAATAACATTTATTTCTTTTCTATGGTCTCCATTTAGATAAAAATGTTTCCTTACCAATCTCACAAAAAAGGTCACCAAAAGAGTTCTTTGGGGCCACTTTTGGTTGGATGAAGAAGCTTTCAGTGGATATTTCTGTAAGCATCCTTTTTTGCAAATGGGTATAAAAAAGAACCTCCACCACTTCCATGGTCTGCCCACAAATGCATTGTTTGGTTGGGAACCAAATCCCATTCAAAATGAAGAGAATTTGTAGTAAACACCTGCATTTTTTGTCAAAATACTTTCATACTGTGTGAAATTCTAATGACATCTATTTGGTGTGTGTGTATGAGAGAGAGAGAGAGAGAGAGAAAGGTCCCGCTATTAAACAGATTCAATGTTTTTTAAATGTAGTATTAGTTTTGATCATATAACTCCAGCATAGTGGCACACCGACCTCTGCTGCTTCCAACTATGTGCTTCCAGCACATAGTCTAGTCATCATCTAAGAGAACAAGACCATTCTACTAGTCTAGATGATGTGGAAACTGGATGTTTTGTCTTGACTCAATCAGAACTATTATATATCTCAATAGGGTCAATGGGATTCTAAAAGGCTTGCCTAACCTGAATGTAATGTAATAACAACAGTTGTTATGAAAGACACATTTGGGAGCAGAGCATAAATAGGTCAATTAAAGGATTTTGTTAGAACCACACAGCAGCCAAGACATATTTATGAGTCTTTAGTTTTAAGAGTGCATTGTATGTGGTGTGATGTAAAACATCTCTGAGAAATTTGTAAGTGGAGTCGTGATCTCCATAATAACACTGAGGGTGATTCTCTGGTTAATAGTAATTTACTGAGATAGTAGCAGCCTGGAATGTAATACGAGTCCTCTCTCACCACACCCAGCATGCTACACACAGTCCAAACTTTTCTTTATCTCAGTCCACCTAAGTAGTTTCCTGCCAGGCATCCAGCTTGGCTTTGGAGCTCTGCTGTGGGTGTGAAGGAAGCAGAGCGAGAGAGATCGGGACGAGCTATTCAGCCGTGCTTTTGATTACTTTTTCTCATATCTCTTTCTTCCACTTTCCTAGCTTGTGTTTTTGTTGGTTACTGGGAGTGAAGTTGCAGCATGCCTCCAATCAGGACACTTCTCTCCGTCATCCATGTCGGCCTATACATTGCTTACTCTTCTGGAGAAGTCAAGACATGACATCCCATATAATGGCAAACTTGCTGCGTTATTCTGCCAGTGGAGGTGTGAATGCTAAGCAATACACAATATGTATATCTGTCTGTGTGTGTGTGTGTGTGTGTGTGTGTGTGTTGGGGGGTGGGGGGGGGGGAAGTGCGTGGTGATGCGGTGCTGTTCCTCAGAGCTCCATTCATGGTTGATTCTCACTCTGTGGCAACCTGCTGCTCCTGCCACTGAGGCTTGCAGTTAAAAAAGAAAAACAAAACTCCAGCTCCTTTTCAGATGTCGTGCGCTGTGAGAGCTTTTAATCAAAAGCAACTTTAAATCGGCTTCAGAGAGCATTTTCATGGCTGAGGGTGGGACTTTGCCTTTAAGCAAGGGAGACGTGGGTGCTTTTGTGCTAACTATAATCCTGTCTGGAATCTCTGGGCTTCTTTACTCCTGTGGTGACAAAACACTCATTTATTTAAGAGGGAGGGGTGTGTGTGTGGGGACGAAATAGGGGAGGGTGGTGGACGAAGACGGATGTATGGCGGGGCCTTGAGGGGAAAGCAGGCTCACCCTGCGGATTCCGCGGCTGACTGATGATGCCTCTCAATAATTAACTTCATAAAGGAAGCCCTCCCAGCAAGCAGGTGCATTAGCAACGGGCCACACAGATAGCCGATATTGGATTACATCAGCCTACGCCATTTGTCACCAAACTCCCTCCGTGCCTGACTGCACTGTTTTTGAAACGAGGTGTCACCTCAAAGGGAAAATCGACAAAGGGCAACAACAATTGCATTTATCTGACATGCAGATAATATTTTGGGAGTTTAGTAAAGCAATTAAAAGCTTATGGATATTATATGACTGTCCATCAGCAGATCTAAATGCAAATGACAACCAAAGCGCAGCTTCAAGTGAATCTGAAAGGATAGTTCAGTAAAAATTGAATTATACGATGTTCTACTTACAAATAATGTAGTCAATAACCAAGGCATTTGGTGTCCCACTACATACTGTTATCTAAACGTTATCTTTCTTGTTATAAAAAAAGAAAAAACATTGTCACATAACTAGAATCAGTAGCATCTATCCTGAAGACTGAAAGCTATCTGTAAATTTGTCCATTTTCGCAAAACGAGGATGGCTCAATTGAACTAATCAATATTAATAATTGATAATATTTATTTTAAAAAAAATGGATGAAAGAGGGAGGATACAGAGAGTACTCTTCCACAGTCTTGTTGTCGAACCGAGAACAGAAAATCAACCGCCACAGAAAATGATTCCTCCTCACTGCTAACAGACTCTATAACTCCTCCCTCTGTCACACACTTGCACAATAATGTGTACAATAACTTGCTGCTACCCAGATAAGCAATTTCATATGATGTGCTGAATCATTATCCTTATGTGCAATTTATTTATTATCTTTATTATGTGCAGTTGTTTACTATGTGCAACAGTTTTATCGTGTGCAATATCACTACTTAGCTCACGTACGACACTAATCATGTGAAATAGTTCATGTGCATTATCACTACTTATATCATTACTTCTGTCACTTATGTCATTACTCATGCCACTTATGTCACTACTTACGCAATAGTATTATGTGCAATATCAGTAATACTTATGTCACTATAATGTGAAATAACAGACTTGGTATTGAGTGCAACTCCAAACTACTATTTGTGTTAATTAATAAACTTCAGCAAGTAGTTTTATTTATCTATCTATAGTATTTATATCCACTTACTGACCACAGTATTTTTTGTACTTAGCATAGTGTATTAGTGCTAAGCACTTCTGGAGAGTTTAATTTGACTTTTATTTTACTTATAGCATATTTTATATTGTTCTTGTTTTCGTGTCTTTGTGCAGTTGTAGCACAAAATTTCCTCTCGGATCAATAAAGTTTTCCGATTCTCATTCAGATTCAATACAAATCGAAATCTGAACATCGTCTAAAAAGTGATTTTCTATAAAATGTGTCAAACCAAGCTCACCTGGTATGACAGCACAACCATTAAGAGTGACTAAATGCCAAATTCTGAGGTAATCCTGTAGTCAGAATTTTAAAAGGTAGCCTATTGTCTGCTTTTCCACTCTGTTTCAAGTTAGCAGAACAGAAAAAAACACGGATGGCTGAAGTCTGCATTTTCATGTACTGCAAGGCGTTTGCTCATACACAGATATTTTTAAAAAATACCCTTTTTTTCTCTCTGTTTTGGCCTCCCAGCCACTGAAAAGTGAGCTTTCAGAAAAAGCTCACCAGGGTGTGCATTTTTAAGCCTGTTTAATGTGTTTAGACAGTGTTTTTTCAAATGCTGACAGCATGCACATGGTTATTACTGCTTCACATGTGGCGAGAAGGCCTCAGGGCACTGCATGTCAGAGAGGGCTGATCGCTGGTCTGTTACTGTGTTGCTCTGTAATATCAAATTCAATCACCAAATGTGATACACCACACAAACTAAATCATTTATCTTTGCTTTATCATTAGAGGACAAATCATCAGAATAGAAATGCAATCTTCATGTAGAAGCAAACAGTATTTGGACTGTCATGTGAGTTTTGTTTGTGCTTTTGCATTATTTTACTAGCAATTACACACCGAGCAAAATGTATTTTTGAGGTCAGTGCAAATAATCTGTTGCTGTTTTTTTTGGCTATTGTAACTATGATTTAGAAGATAGGGCAGGTGTTTCATTCTTAAAAGAGCCATGCACAAAAGAAGAATGAATCCTTTTAATGCTGTTGAAAGAAACATTGTATATGACGTGAAATATTTAGCTATGGACCGACTACCAGTAGCACGTTTTCTTTTCCTAGATAATCAAAGGCATATAAACCAATTACTGTCTTAAGATAACAGTTAATGATATAATACTAATCTGATTATAACGTAAACTGGTAATTTTGCTGCCTAAATATGCCTTGGAAAAAGCACAGTGTCACCAACAGAACAGCTTTGGCTAAGGGCAGTTGGGGTCAGAGCTGCTTGCCCAAGGGCACAAATAATACTCAGTAAGCCTCCAGCCATCCCATCTATGCCACTGAGTGTCAGAAACCACATAAACAAGTCTATTTGAAATGAACCAACACTTCGACATGGCTTGAGGGGAGTGAGTGTTGAGGGAAGTGTGTAGTTTGCCTGATGCTAACAGGTCAAAGCCTTTCATCGTTGCCTACATGAACCTAAAATCTGCAGCGCAAAACTAAACAAGAATCATTCGGACACCAGGCATGCCTTGACTGATGGGCTACATTTAAAGTAAGACTCAAAAGTTTGTATAGTTGATTTTTCTTCAAACCACTGCTTTAATAAGCACTCAGTATTCAGGTCTTGTTAGGAAAGAAGATTCACTTAAGAAGAACTGCACTCACAAAATGCCTCCACCAAATCACTATCTGACAGCTTCTGTGTTTTATGCAGCTTGGTCTGCAGTGTTGGAGCAAATACTGACATCCTGCAGTTCCTCATCTGGATGGCTCCATTCTTGCTGTGCTTTATTTAGGGCCTACTCTCTCTCTCTCTCTCTCTCTCTCTCTCTCTCTCTCTGTGACACACATAAACACACACACACACACACACACACACACACACAGACACACACACCTACCTCTCTAAACCTCTATGGAGCCATACGTTCCTGGTTCATGGCTTCCTGGCTGGAGAGTCTGATAAGCTTCTCTACAAAAGGGGGCCGTGATTCACTTGAGGGAACTAGCAACACTCTCAGGCACCTGACAGCCACACTATTGTTGTCAATCATGGCTCCACACATGAACGTGGCAACATTAGCTGCAGCATTTAACAGGGAAGTAATCCATTCCCTGTTTGGGGCTTCACTCACTGTGTTTGACTGATGTTGCCTCTAATGCCTTTCTGGTGGGCTCTATACACTTGGTGGCTGAACAGCCCATAATGGGTAGAGACATCAAAGATATCTAATAATGAAAGATGAAAAATTCAGCAAGGTAGAGGAGGATGCAAGGACAAAGCAATGAGAGGTAGACCCAATATTTCTTTCTCCAACTAGCTACTTTGATCTGCGATGGGAACCAGAAAAGCACTTCGCACTGGTGGATAATTATCAGTATCATGAAAATTTCATGCGCTCTAAAGGGGAAGCCAAGGTGGAACGAGAAGAGTGACTCTCAAAGCATAACACTTCACCAACTCAACATACATTGGCATTCACCTCTGGACATTTCATGGCTTTTAACAGTTCTCTTCATACATCAACAAGAGAAGGGGAGGGGTAAAAAAGAGCAGAAGGAGGCTGTAAGCACACTGCGGCGGGTTTTCAAAGAGCTGTGTATCATATGGACTGCAGTACAATGATTCCTCAGCATGGAGGACTGATTGGAATCAGCTGGAGCCATACAGGCCAGTCTTGCTGACGATCCACACCGCCACTTATTTCACGCTACATTAACAGACCAAAAGGCCACTTTCCTTTCCGAGGACCAGGCAAAAGTAGTGAACAGAGGAAGAAAGAAAACATTTGGCAAAATGATCACAGAAAAGTTTCTCCTCTGTCTGGTAAGGATACAAATGTCCTTTCGACGTCATTAGCGGCTCTTCAATTACTCATTTGGTCTAATGGCATTAAGTGATGAATACACTGGAACAGACACTGTGGCAGCAACTACCAGGGTTTAATCTATAGTCAGAACACAAATATCCGCATCACCAGAGCAGCAGACATTCTGAATTAAAATACAGGGAGCAGCAACAGAATGAGATCTGCTGCCTCGAGCACGTTTTATTGATGCATTTGCTGACCACAGCTTCCATCTCAATGAGCTACATTATCTTACAAGCAGACAGCATAATTCTGAAAAGGAGATGCAGGGTACATTTTAGCAATAAAGCTGAAAAAAAAAACATGAACGGTTCCTACCCCCAAGTCCAACACAATGCTTTAGTGAAGGGCGGTTATAGATGCCAGGGAGAGAACCTTTAATGTTAGTGAGATGAACTGCTATGGGCATCACTTCCCTTTTAGTTGAAATAATGAATTGTATACTGGCATAGCATTTTGAGGATGAAAACTAGGAAGATGCTGCAGGGTCCACCTTCTGAAGTGTCAAAAGGAAATGTGCAGGAAATGAAAATATTGTCATTGTCAACAAACAACATAAGACTTTCAAACCCACACTTAAAATGGTTAGAAGCAGTAATAGATGAGTTCAGGGCTTCAGAGTTGAGAACACTTTTTTTGTTTTTGGGCTAAGGGCCAAAAAAGACCAAATAGCTAGCAAGAAATATATTATCTTCACATTTGCATATGTTGCCAGTGTATGTGCATATATGTACACTCTATAATAAGGAACACTGACCTGTCCTTAAATTCAGTGAAAGAAATTTTCTTCATATCAGTGGTCTCTAAATCTCCTCTTGTCCATGTACCACCCCTACCAACTGCTAGATACATAGCTCATAACTATTGCATCCCATTATACACAGGAAGGATCATAACGTTTTTTTATAAGACTCATTTTATAACTAAGTTTTGTAAAGTAAAGTAAATTAGAAATAAAATCTAAATATATTATAATAAATTAAAAATCTAAAAATATAGCCTGGGAGCACATTAACAGGGAGTGAGGAGGAAAAGGTAATACATAGCCTGGTATAACAAAAAGTATAACACCACTGGTACTGTTATTACTATATTAGTATCAAACTGCAGACCAGTAAAGCAATAGTGTAGTGGAGCTCCAGTCCTGGTAAATTTGTAATTTAAAACTGAATAGCACTCTCATTCAGTCAACTACCCCTCTGGGTGATTAGTTCATTCTCTTTTAATAATTAAATCTCAGTTATATGAGCAGAGCATCAAATCCTCAGCCACAATTTAATATATATATAATATGTATTGTTTCCTTATAGAGTGACAATACATACATATTACACATAAAGGAAAGAACAGAAACCAAAACTGGCTTTTTATAGACTTGATAGGAAAGCATCACACTACCAGACAAGGTCACTTCTAAACAAACACCCTTACATCAGTTCCTCGTGCCCTGCTATTCTGCAGAGGACATTTGCCTCCTTTGCAGAGCAGCAGGACTTGATTCCAAAACGTAAATATCTTATGAGACTCATAAAGAGATTTGTGTTGCCACATGTTGCACCGTATGGATATTGATTCTGGGCTTCAAATTGTCCCACACAGATAAACTTTGATCCTGCAAGGCCAGTTAAGTTAATCACCATGTGAGTCAATTGCTTATGAAGTACGCCCCTATTTTCTAAAACCCTTTCCAGGGGATTCTGTCCATCTACAAGTAGTGCCAGTTTAAACGGCTAAGCTGATTGCACTGCTTCTGCCGCTGCCGCAGAACAATTAAGAACATGACATCACATCCAGGAACATGCTAATGGGCTTGGCCAGGAATATGATTTCCTTATATTACTCCGGTGCCAATTCACTGGAAGATGTGTGTCCGGAGCTAGGCATGGCTCTGGGTCCCTGGAGGCCTGCTGAGTCCAACTGGGGGCAGACAGCTGTCGCCTTCTGGGACTGCTGCCAAGGTTCCACAGGTAAATAAAAAAAAAGTCACGGGCACGTGAACACATTAGCACTACTTTTTCCGCTTTCCACAGAACTGCATACGTGTGACTGCTAACCTCGGCTGGCAGAGGCATATTCATTTGCTGGAGCACCAAGCCTGCTTTTCGTCCTGATGCAATATTGTGTCAAAGCGCTGGCAGGAGATCTCTGGTCCAATTATGGACCTGGCAAGGTGCCAGGACACTGTAAGCATATTTATAGGGCTGGGCTTTGGCTTACTGAAGCACTGTTCCTCATCCTCCTCTACTGTGTTGGACTAAAGAGATCCTAAGTCTACCTCAGGATAACAGACATACGCACACACACACCAGGGTGACTCTGCATCCAACTTCAAGGCAGCTGTCTGCGAAAGAAACTTTGACTGAAGTGCGCGGAACTCACTCTCTATAATCAGTGTGAACTTTAAGCAGAAAGCCTGGTGAAGGAAGCTCACAGAGGAACGAAAGGAACGTGGATCATTACCAGCCAGAGTGCATTTCCAAATTTCCAAATCCTAATCACTTTTCAATTAGGCCCTCCGATGGAATCAAATCCTTTTTTTCCCCCAAACAGGGCCACCTTTGTAGGACTGGAGTGAAGGGGCTGAGTCATTAGATATGGCTGGGTAGTGCACGGGCCTGTGATTTTTGGGCGCTGCTGGAATGAGGCGGAATGAGAAAGACACTTGAGCGATAATGGGAGAGAGGATCAAGCGTGCCTGTCTCTGCCTGGGCAGGCTGCTAATTAGAAAAAGGCAATGAAGAACTACCGTAGTTAGATTAAAGAACGGACAGGAACAGGCATTAATTGCACTTCTCCTTCTTTGACAACGAGAAGAGCAAGCACACACACACACACACACACACACACACACACACACACACACACACACACACACATACCCAAAGCTTGTCTTCAACGTCAGTCTCCAGCTGGCATGTTCTTTTTCTACTAGAAGAGGCAACAGCCTGCTAGGGAGTTTAAGAGGGGATTCCTACCATAACACACCAGAAAAGTAGCAGTGAGGCTCAGTCTGTGCCCTTTGGGAACTTTCTCAGCTGTACAGTAGTTCAGATGCTCAGCTCTGTGACATGTCATAACCATTAAATACTGATCTCAGGTCACTAGGATCTTGTGACCTTATTTCCTTTTCCATCTTGTCATTCTGATAAGTGTAAACCAACATATCAAAATGTGACATATGATATTAAGTTATTTTATTACTGCCAATACAATACTGGCAGTCTGCTGTGGTACTGTGGACCACTGTGTGTTAGTTATATGAAAGTTATATAAAAAGATGGTGGAGATTCAACTGCATCAACTTTGGAATTTCAGAATCAATCATGAACTATTATAACACTTACTATTAATAACTTGTAATCTGTAACATGTAACTAGAGGTATGCAAACATTGTCAGTTCTACTGTGTAAATAGTCCCTCCAGTCACATTTGTGGACTTCTGAATTGTAATGAAAATAAAGCAACTGAATCATATAAAAATCTGAAATTTCATAATGCTCTGACTTATTCCTTACAGAATTATAACTGAATAGTATTGCTGTACAGGCAGAGATTTACACATTCGGTGTTAGATGTAAGTGACGTAAGGTGCATATTGCTAAGGTGTGACTGGAGAAACAGCACTGCTTTAGAGGATAAAAGTGAAAGAGCTGGGCAGTGTAGATCTACTTACACTCTGGTGCTGGGAATGATTTTGTAGCCGTCTCTGTACCATGTCACCTGTGGCCTGGGGAAACAGCTGACGGCCGGGGAGTTCAGGATGGCCGCCCGGCCCTGGGTCACTGTTTTCCGCTGGTCAGCCTCCACAAAGTCCCCCATATCTGTGGAGAAAATATAGTCAAACAAGAAAG
>JBBPCZ010000148.1:10598860-10617389 GCA_037974445.1 Brycinus macrolepidotus | reverse complement strand
GATCTTTAAGTCCATCTCATGAAAAATGGGAGCAAAAACAAAAGTGTTGCGTTTATATTTTTGTTGAGTGTATATTACACTGGGTAACAGACAAAGTTATATGATCTCTAACGGTCAGTGAAAGAAATTCTGTTCTACAAATGCTCATATTTTTAGCAAACTACCTGGAACTATTGTCAGCAGTGTTAAGGTTTAGGATTAGGATCAGATTAGATTTAAGGTACTGGGTTGAGGTCAGATCTTAATTCGATCCATATTTGAGGTTTATGCATCAAGTTGCTGTCGATATAACACAATATGAATGGGTTAAAGAATTTCACATTGTTCACACTGTGTGTTGTGCTGTGGTGTGTTCACGCGTGACTGTAAGGGACCACTTTACTTTATTTCCCATGTTTGAACACACTAACCTCTTAATGTTTTTAATTTTTTCATTTCATTTATTTATTTATTTTTACAGTTCAGAAACTGATAAAGAACACCCCCATCATACCCAGCAATTTTCCTTATCCCCTTTAACAATGTAAAATCTGTCCCCAGACTTGCTTTTTGTCTGCTACCATGTTTTCTATCACTCAATGTAAGAAACACAATGTTGTCTCTATTCTTAGGT
Source organism: Brycinus macrolepidotus (assembly GCA_037974445.1). Lineage (NCBI taxonomy): Eukaryota > Metazoa > Chordata > Actinopteri > Characiformes > Alestidae > Brycinus > Brycinus macrolepidotus. The sequence goes on along the minus strand of JBBPCZ010000148.1, from coordinate 10,616,776 downwards.
GAATCTATGAATTGTTGGAATTTTAAGAACACCTTCTTTACATGTCAAAGTACATGTGACAACTGCATTGAGAAATTAAAGGAGAAGAGTAATTTAAAATGCAGATACTTTTTGGCTTAGTTTAGGCTGGGATTATAGTGAGTATTAGGTTTAGGGTCAGGTCAAACTGAATAAATTGTAAAATTCAAACAACATTTTTACTTTAAAAAGTAACCCTAGTTGATGTTGAGTTCACTGAATATATCTTTCTAATATCTTATTACTATATAATATCTTATGATAAGAACATTTTTTGTTTTACATTTTGCTCAGCAAACTCAAAAAAGTCAACCAGGGTTACTTCTTTTTTTGCAGATAAAATGCTGCCATTTTTTTCTGGTGTACTTAACTGAATGTCAGTTATAAACATTTCAAATTTCAACTACAATGTATTTACAATGATATTGGCTTTCTTTATTCATGATGAATGTATATCATTGTATGCTTTTTCATGTCCGACAATGTGAGATCCATAATCTTAACAATCAGGACAAGCGCACACTGTTGGACACGCTGAACTCTGCATAAGACGTGGAAACAAAACATGTTTATCATAAATAATCTTTGCAAGATTTATTCCCTACTGTGCATCCACTGAGCCATTCAGTCATTCAGACTTTTTTCCTCTTTCTTTCCCTCTCCCTCCTCCTTCCTCCCACCATCTACTGTTTCTATTTCCCTCTCCCTCCTTCCTCCTCTTTGTTTTCTGTCTCTCTCTCTCTCTTTACTGTCAAACCAGCAGGGAGAAGTCAAGCCTGAAGACGTTTGTCATAGAAATGCTCACTTTCCTGAAGCCTTAGAGCTGCAGAATGGAAAGAGCAAAGTGAGGGTTAAGTGTGTGCCTATGGCATCTCTGCTGCACCTAAGACCAAACACGACCACATGGTTGCCCCATGGAGATCCGACTCATTGTTCTTAGCGCTGACACGAGCAACTATCCACATTTTTACAGCTTTTTCTTTTACAAGGCTCCGTCCCCTCCTTAGTAGCGCACAAAAAGTCAAGAGTTTAACGACTGAAAACATGCCTGAATGCAGCTCCAGTCAAAAACACTTCTGCTTATGAAAGGCCTTTGAATCCAAAGCTAAAGGCTGCACTCTGTAATCACCCCTTCGTATCACTTCGTTCAGCACCAGCGCAGAGCCTGCCAAATGTTGGGACCCTTTCGGTAGCCTGTAAATACAGAAATAGTAACGGGAAATAGCTCATCCAAATGGAATCAGCATGACTAGGGGCAAAGAACACCTTGTTTTAATGTACTGCGCTACTGCCGTCAGTATCAATGCATTTTTCATCAAGCACATTTCCCCTCTTCAATGGCAGCCCTTCCCTGACAGCTTGATTCAAGTTTTCTTGCCTTGTGATTCTTATTGTTCTTTGATGCTCTGAAGATAAGAGGAGCTATGCATTTTTCAGTCTCTCGTTCTCTCTTACTTTAACACTTTCAGAACAGTGCCTCTAGGGGTGGGCAATATGACAAAAATGTAATCGCTATCGTGATAAATTACATCCCTTTTCTGAACCTATCATGAACATCGCCGTGCATATCACTCTATTATCTTGTTTTATGAATTTGTTTCCTTCTTAAAAACTTATTTTTTTGCAGATAATGAACTGAAAAAGTTATTAAACCCATTTTTTTTTATATCTGCCCAGTTCCTGCCCACTACCTAGGTGTCTCTTTATCACATGATGCCACCAAGCTGGGAGGGTGAAACGTAACCTGTGCTTCCTATGAGACACATGATTCCAGCCAATGCATCTTTTCAAACTAATGCAGCGCCACTGGACCTCTCAGCATGCTCAGAGGAGATCACTAACGGCTAATTCTGTTATGTCAGCTAACAGACACCCATACTGGCTAGCCTCGTGCTGAGCGTTTGAGAGGGCCATAGTACCCACGCAGAGAGTGTGAGGCTAATCATGCCCTCTTGGACTCCCAGTCACTGATGGTTGTGGCACTACCAGAGATCAAATTCACAATCTCATAAGAGGGCCTTAGATAGGTGTGGCACATAAGAGTCTCTTATACCAATAATCCATGACATATCACAAGAATGTATCATATCTCTGCCCTATCACCAATCATTCTATTTCTATTCCTACAGTCTGAAAAGTCATAGAGGCAAACATGTTTCAGGATTAACTTGCAGACCTGTCAATAAATGCTCAGTGCTCAGTGTAATTCTCAGGGAATTGTTAGAAAGTGTAACTTGTTGCTGCCTAAATACAGCCTTGTAGTTGCACTTGTCAATCTAGTGCAGGCAATGTTTTTACTCTGATGACCACTCCGCATCCATATAATTCCATCATCCCTGTTGAAAAAGAACCACAAAGCTCCCTACTGTTTAAAGATAAGTGTCTTTGGTGTTCTGACTGAAATAGAGAGGGAGGAATACACAGTGATGCACACTGCACTTGAGACACTTTGCCTTTGATATGTAGTGGGAATGGGTGCTATTTTGAATGCCTAGAAGCCCCCTGAAAATTCTCAGATCTGATTAAATCAAGCACACATAAATATGAAGTGGGGTTGACAGGGAGGGGGATGCAGAAGGGAAAGCAGGAAAAAGTGCTGCATCATTTCTGAGGAAATGAAATGTTTGTAGGAGAACACGGTTGACCAAGATAGCGCCTTCTGGAACCTTCCTTAATATTCAAAGCTGAATAGTAATGATAAATCACAGCCACATTTCTCGTGAGTATGAATAATACTGTTCTAACTTCACATTCCTTGAGCTCATGGGTGTACTCTTTCAAGTAGAGTCTGTCTGGTAAGGAAACCGACCTGGCCTGCACCCCTATGTTTCTGACGCCTGTGAGCCCCTCCTCAACTGTGCCACTTAACCACGTGCGCTCAGCGGGACCTTCACTTTCCATTTGCTTGTGTGCCACAGCTGGAGAGGCGGCAGTGCTCTCATCTGCATGCTGCTTCTCCAACGGGCCGTCCCACTGCAAGCCCACCGCAGGAATGCATAAGCAGAGCGGGCACGGAAATTCAATTTGTTGGGATTATTATCAAAGATGAAATGTTCCGACTGGAGACAGGCTGAATTCAGGCTGGATGGAGAGGGCCTGTATTCCAGCCCACTCTCATGAATTCAGCCCCCACCCTCCCCGTTCCTTTTTCATTAGCTCCCTCTTTCCCCAGCGTTTTGCTTTACTTCCCATTAAACAGGAGGCTAAACGCGAAAGCTTACAGACAGGCATCACAAATGGTTGTGGCAAGGAGCTGTAGTGGGAATCTGAGATAGCCCTTATTAGACTATGACCAAGTTAACATTTACCTTCTAAAAAAATCCCCCATGGATGTTGCCAGAACTGTCGGGTGTGATTTCTACCATTTAGCATGAGTCACGTTTATCAGGACGCAACACATTTACTCTTCCTGTGCCCCCAAAACATAAAAGCCATCAAAAACATCCACTGCAGACCCTGTCTAATTAGGAGCCCTCTGCCATTATTCAGATAAGGTGATAAGGTGCAAGCAGGCTCCCGATACTGGCTACCTCGCAGTCCAAATATGGGTCTGGTTTTGACTCTTAACTCAATTACCTCTAAAGGGGCTCCTGAGAGAACTAGCCTGCTTTTTATCTGTCAGTCAGTCTGGCAGAGTATAGCCCACACACTGACAGTCAGAGTGGGCAAAACTAGTGCATTACCATCTGTTTGATGAGCTGACTGTAAATCAAAGAGGCAGCCAGCACTTTGAACCTAAGTGTATGGTGTTTGACAACTTATGATACCTCATCAGCACATGAAGAGAATACATTTGCGCAAGGCAAAAAATGAAAAAGTCTAGCAAAACATGTCAGGATCTTTATGGTGGACTGGCTGTGGCAGATTTCAAATATGCTTGCAAAGGCAAATGTTTAATTTACCAGTGTAGAATTATGGAGATAATCACAAAATATAGCACATCTCTGGCTTGGCATGCAAGAGAAGGCCTAAATAACCATGGGCGACTGTCCGAAACGATCCTTTCACTTTGTAACGTCCATTAAAATTCAATCTCCAGAAAAGCTATAAAAAGTCTGCTACCGTTTAGATCAATGACTAATTGTAATTCGTTCTTGGACCAGCAAACAAAAGGGTCCCATTCATTAAGAATACCAATTAGAAGCCTTATCTCAAAGAGTAGAAACTTGGGGGTAATTTAATGTGAACAATCACTCCATGGGAAACTGCTGTGAGATGCATGTGGAACAGGCCTGATGGCAGACACTGATCACTCCCCCTCTCCATGGCCCTCTGACATGCCAGACAAGGGGCAATCAGGCCTGTCTGCACATTGCTTCAGCTGCCCTGGCTCCCATTTAAAAACCTGCTCAGATGGACAGACCCAGACCCTGAGGTGCATCCAATGAGTGAGGCCTGTCCTGCTGAAGGGCACATCCAGGAGGGTTTCAAAAGCCATACATTACTGAGGGAGAGAGAGAGAAAGAAGCTGCAATGACTCAGTGAGGAGAAGGAGATGAATCATGTGAAGTGTGCAGTGCATGAACCACTGCACAGCAACTTCTCTACCAATTAATACATCTGAAAATAGGCTCTGGCTATGCTGGAGATGTCACTGCGGCTTTGCCAATGAAGTGTTTTGATATTTGGGTGTTTATATCTCAAGCTAATTGGGGAAGGTAGAAAAAGAAGAGCAGAGTGACGAGATGCTCTTATCTTGTGAATATATGACTTCTTGCATCAGGCAGAATATCAAATTCTGAAATTAAATAAGACACAGGATATTGCCGTTCCTGATTGGATACTGGTTATTTTATCAGTGGTATTCATGGAAATCAACTAAAGATGGACAAAAAATTACTTTTCCTTTTCTGCCACTGATCCACTAATACTGAAAAATTATTTTTTTCTAAGTACCACCCTCAAACTACAGGAAGAAATATACAGCTTACATCATGCTTTACGTTAACATGTGAATGTATACAGAGTTAGACTATTTAATATAAAGGAATTACAATTCTTGTATATTGTCATTTTTGGTATAAGTTTATGCAAAAAGATTGTTCCCAGTCATTTTGGACCATTTCTGGTGGTCCATTCAGCATTAAATTTTACAGTATAACACAATATAAAGAGCAACTGGAACTTTCAAAGTGTGTAAAAAAGTACCACTCCAACAAAATGGAGATACAAGGTTTTGTGCCAACAGCAACAACACGCTTATAAACGCAATTCAAACCTCAATTTGTCAGATTCTTTCATTTTTTCTTCGATATCCGATCCAGCATTTCCTGCTGGTCTCTGATGATAATGACCAGCAGACTGGTGCTCGCTGAAATCAACTGAAGAGAGATTTTAACAATCAAGTGTAAAGCACATGAGGAAAAATGCATACATACCCTCACGCAGGATGTGAAGTGGTGTACTGTCAACTACGAACATTCAATGTAAAGAACTTCAGTCCATGCATTGATGACACTCCTGCGTAAGATATCTACGCAATCACTGAACGACCTACTTGAATCATTTTAGGGGAGACTACAATTTCAGAGTAGTGTCCTTGAATGCTGTCATTCAAGCACTGTAGATGTAGTGATCATCAAACTGGACACTTTCTTCCTGTGTGTCTCTCCACACATACGTATGCAAGTCAGAAATCATCACTGTTCAATACACTGAGGCCTGCTATTAATAATGCAGGCACTTGTATCACCTCTCTGCTCATTATACAGAGCCCACTCATGGCCTCTACAACCCAGCACGGCTGGTGAAATGCTGAGGCCAACCCATAGCCCACTCCGCCTGCGGCGGCAGACCCAGCCCCAAAAGCCATAATGTGGCAGTGCTTCAACCATCACATCCGCTCTATTGTACAGCAATATTATGAGAATTGTTTAGAGCATCACACTATGAATAAGGCCCAAGAAATACACTGGTCAAGCGTATTATATAATTATGTAATTTTCGGTGTAATTTGTGGTGATTAACCCATCAATGTTTTAAAACATAAGTCTAAAACTGCCTGGCTGGGCATTTCTTTATATGTATACTGTAACTTGGTGATATGTGATTTAGCACAAACTCAGTAGTAGCAGCTGCCGAAAGCAACGTTTAAGGTAAAATTAATATGCAAACATATAAAAATCTCAAAACCAGATTTTTTTTATTGAAAAATGCTTACTGAAAAAAACAATGACAATATGCAGAAGAAAACAATTTGAATGTTAAGTCAAGCCAAGTAGGTGATTATTGTCATTTCAATCATATACTCAGTACACAGTGAAATGAAACAACACTAGGTGCAACACAAAGAACAAAAAACAGAATACCACAAAGAACAAAAACAGAGCACCACAAGACTACACAAGTGCGGGCAGGACAATACTAAAAAGAGAGTGCAAAAAAACACAAAAGCAACAGCACAATAATTTACAGGACAAGACAACATGCAGTTCAGTCAACAGGAGCAGTAGCAGTATGTGAGTGAATACAGTATTATGACACACTGTATTCTAGCAGCAGAGTCATGTGTGTGCGAAATGCAAAGGAAAGCAAAGACTGAGGCAGACAACAATAAATAATTGTGCAAAGACAGCAAGCAGCAGCAACAGAATTTGAAAAAATGTACAGTATATAAATAAATGTGGGGTATTTACAGCAACAGACGGGGAGTATGTTTTCTTTTTATGGCAGAACAGTTTAGTGTGTGTATGCCATGTGATTATGTCTAAGGAAGAAGTTCAGTTCATTGTGTGTGTGTGTGTGTGTGTGTGTGTGTGTGTGTGTGACGTTTTGTTTGTTCAGTTCTGATTTAGGAATCTGATGACCTGGGGGAAGAGACTGTTCCCTATCCTGGTAGTGAATGTCCGGATGTGGTCAAACCTGGTTTTGCAGCATCCAGGCCTTCACTGCCAGGATGTGGGATGGGTGTGTGGGGTCATCCACAATGCTGGTGGCTTTACGGACACAGCATGTAGTGTAAATGTCTGCAACAGAGCGCAGAGAGACCCTAATGAACTTCTCAGCAGTCCTTACTTTCCACTGTAGGGTCTCGAGATCTGTTGATGTTCAGCAGAGAGTGATCACGCAGTGTCCTTCTCACACAAGCTATGGTCAAACAGAACACCTGATCACTGTGTGCAGAGTGGTCTTCCACACTGCCATGTCACTCTATGGCTCAAACTGTGTGTAAAAGTCATTCTGGAAGGGAGGCCCCATCAACATAGGCAGGTGGAGATGTCCTGAAATTGGTGATAATCCAGATGCCCTGCAACATACATCATGCATCGCCAGTGTACTGGAAGTGGTTGGGGATTTTCTGAGCATGTGCACGCTTCGCTGCTCTGATGGCCTGGGACAGGATGGCCCTTGTTCTCAGAACAGTTTTATCACCTGACCTGAAGGCAGCGTCACATGTTCTCAGCAGTGTGCACACGATGTTTGTGTAAACGCAGTCCAGTACATTTATCCCCTCGTTGGAAAATCCACATACTGGTGGAATTTAGGAAGAACTGACTTGATATCTGCAAGGTTGAAATCTCTGGTGAAAATAAACAGTCCTTCTGGGTAAGAGTTTTGTCTCCATTAAGTTTGGCCAGCGTGATGTTAGTATTAGCGCGGGTTGGGATGTACACCGCGACTATGAGGACAGTGGCGAATTCGTGCAGTAAATAAAGTGGTCTGCATCTGGCTATAGTAACAGTGAGCAGTAACTAGTGACAAGCACAGCATTTGCACACCAGTCAGTGTCAATGTAAACATACAAGCCCCCACCTCAAGTTTTTCCGACGTTAGCATGTTACTCATCTGGGTAACTGTGTACAAAACGCTGTCGCTGAGCCATTTCTAAAAACAAAAACACAACAGTCATTGGCAAGCAAAACTGGCAAATAAGATGGCATAGCTGACTGACTAGCGTTAGCTTTTAGGCTAGGATGGACCCCTGCCTGGTTGCCACATTTCAGCTTCCTTGCACACCACTTGCGATGTCTCCTCCCCTGGTCAGCGGCATCCGGCAATGCTGCATTCTGAGGGCCTCTGCAGCAAACCAAGGTCACAGAGCTAGTCCAGCAGTCCATCCTCGAGGTAAGTTCCTTGTATATTTCTTAGTTGTAGAAGAATTTTATGGTAATAGGCATGCATCAGTCATTCTGATGCGTATGTGTGCAGAAATTTTGTGTGAAAGCTGACTACGACTACACCAAATGTTGGATCCCAGAGAGGCTGCTACGACTTTGCATACCGTGATCTTCATGATTTATCTGGACAGTAAACCATTTATTAAAATTATATAAAAAGTTTAAATATAAATAAAACTAAAATAAAAACTTAATAAAAATCATTCAAAGTCTCTTGGAAGTCTCTACTGTCTGTATGTACATATCTGTGACCACTTTTCTAAGAGCTGTCATTAGGTGATTTTTTTTAAATACTCGTTCTGGTGATGTACTGCTACATAGAGACACTCCTGACAATCCTTGTGTTTCCAGCCTCATCGATACTGCCCTCAAAGAACATTTGAAGTATTTCAGCAATCAACTTTAAAAAAAAAAAAAAAAAAAGGATTTTTTTTGTCTTTTGATTGGCTCCTAACCAGTTACAACAAAAAACAGGTAAGAAAACATGGTCACTCATCTTTGATTTCTGTACAATATAATACAATAGGGAAGGAACATGGCTAATTCTGCAGATATAGTGGTCTGACTTGAGGTATGGTGACATTTCAAATTATTGTAATGTTATTGATATACATGTAATGAATGTGACATCAGTGACATATTAGTTTTTAAACCTTTAAGACTGAATGTGCTGCCACAGACACATTCAGGACACGTTATTTTTAAACGTAATTAACTTTACTACCATCTAAAACATCAACACAATTCAAGTTCCATGCTTTCAGATAATGTGTTATAGTGCATTGTATTGTGCGTACTCCCTTTCAAAGCCTACTCGACTTTATATCTGCAGAGTCCTCCGCATTGTCTGCCCACCAGATCAGGATATAGATTGATGGCCAGCTGCCTTCTTTTCCACATATTTTTTTGCTTGCTGTCAATTCTTGGCAGCCAATGAAAAGAGTAAATACATCATCCAGCAAATCCAATCAATACATTGCATATTATTCTGTTGCACACTATTTTCATCTGATGTATTTTTTCGTCTGTTGAATATTTGTGTCCAAAACACGGAAAAGCTGAATCAGAAGTCACAGATCACTTAACAGTGTTATATTGTCAGGCTGCAGTCGAAAATATAAATATACGTCCAGATGTGTTAAAAGAAAGGTGAAAACAGCTCTTGCTCGTTGCAGAGAAACACCAGTGGCAATGATAAACTGATAATGGTTCATGTTTGCTGTCTTCAGGAAAAGTAAAGCTGATCTATATAAAATTGTACCAATAGTAATTCATAATAAAAAAAAACTCTCTGGCATGAACCCCAGAACAGTGCTGAGACACACAGAGTCCTAAATTACCAGTGATTGCAGAAATGTGTTGCGCTCAGAGTTTTATGCCCTATGGATCACTGGAACAGTCCATGGCCATTTGGCTAAGCGATGCAACAGATGAATCCATTACCTAAGAATGTCTTGCAAGGGTCTTTGTCACTTTTCAGAGCCTTCTTAGCCTATTTTCTCCTTTAAAAGAATCATTAGGGGCCGGTAAAACAGAATTAAGCTCCCATCAATCACCTGCTTATAAAGACACAACTTTGGCTGAAATCACCAAAGCTATTATGCTGCTGATCATATGCAGTGATGCACAGCTCCAGAAGGTGAAGGTTATTTAGATATGGACATGCTGCATCCTTCCACAAGCTTAAGAAAGCTATAAAAGCATGTCACTCATACGATGCCTCTGAAAGTGCCTTGCACTTGACAAGGGGTAACCAAGCTGATAAATGTTCTCGCGTTTCTACAGCAACGTGGCATGCTTGGCACGGTGGCTGAGTTTAAAGGTGCTCACCCACCTCCTCCACCCCAGTTGATGTTCCTTGAAGGTGATGGCGAGGACAGCGGGCCTGTTTGGGGTAAACAGACAATTAACATTTGTCCAGTGTCCTCTTATGTTCTATGACATCACACATGTAACACATTTTACCGACTTTTCATTTTACCAGTCTACCAGTCAGTTGAAGAACGGAATGGCTGATGCTCCAAATTCCAACGCAAATGGACAAGCAATGGTGTTATAAGCCATGGCTGCGGCACCCTGGAGATGTGTGCTTATGCTGACTGGCTTTGGCTAATATCCTGCTGAGTAGATGAGTAATGAATGGTACATGAAACTGCCCTGGGAAAATCCTTCTTCTCAGACAATGAATGGCAGAAAAAAAAAAAAAAATTCAGGCAGGGTTTTAGAGTGCTCTATCCCACTAAACTGCTGCTGTAGCTGGCGTGCAGCACAGAGAAGCAGGGAGATTTTCCAGCCAACTCTTAGGGGAAAAAATGTTTCAGAGGACTCTTTCAGGTTACCAACAGAGAAAACGGTGCCTGAAAGGGAGAGAGTGGAAACAGGGGGGAGTTGGGGAGAAGGGGTAGAACAGAGCAGGGAGCATTAAAGAAAGAAGAAGCAGCCCAAGTCTGCACCTCTGACACTGAGGGAGCTTGTCGGAGTGAGTGGACGAGCTCCTGTGTGGTAATGAGCATCCTCAGACTCGTAGCCCTGCTGGAGTGGAAGTAAGAGAGCCAGGAGTGCATCCTGCTGCTTCGAAGGATGGACTGGTGCGACTCTTCTTCTACTTGTCTAACCATGTGCAAGGCCTTGAGACTCTGAGCATGAGAAAATGCAGCTACGCACAGGCTATGCCGTCTAGAAGCTACATAGTGCGGCAACACAGTTAGACCTTAGAAATGAGAAAGCAAAAATGTGAAGTGGAAACATCTACCTACATGCAGTGAGTCGGAGAGAATTAGATTTAACTCTGTTAATCTATTCATTTACTCAATGCTGCACAGCTGTGCAAACACATTAGGGCTAATGAATGGTTGTCATAAAGGAGACAACAGGAAAATTGTACAGTGGTTTCACAGGTTGTTTATCAAGTGATACAAATGACATCCAGACAGGAGAGATGTCATTAAGAGAAGTGTGTTCTGCGGTCATAGGAGTTCCAGAAAGAGTATCATTGACGTGAGTAGGGAGCAAAGGCTAGTCTGTAGTTCTGATCCTACAGAAGAGCTCTACTGTAGCACAAATTGCCACAAAAAGTTAAAAAGTTAAAAAGTTAAAGCTGGCTATGACAGGAAGGTGTCAGAACACAGTCAAAAGTGCCTATAATCAGCACATGAGCATCAGAAGTGGCCCAGAAGATAGCAAGTCTGATTTTAGTGCAGTTAGTCATTTGCTGAGTTTAAACTACTGGAAAAATTAAAACAAAGTATAACAGAAAGTATAACTTTTGCCCAGTACACAGTTTATATTTTTTAAAGTGAGGTCAGAATAAGCAGTAACGTTGAATTAAAATATGCAGAAGTTAATTCTCAGTAGAGTATGTGTACTTATTTTCACTTTGATAACCAACAAAACAAGTAATTTGATCATGAGCACCAACTTTTGATTATAATGTACACATACACACACACACAGATGCAAATGTGCCTCAATAGCATGGGCTCTTTATTTTTATTTGTATAAAAGGATGTTCATAACAAGAAACTGAGGACAAAAGTTAATTTATTAGTTTATCAGTTGCTGTGCATTAATTATGTTAGTATTAATTATTTATTAATTGTTGTAAAAGAATGTATGTTCCTGGTAGGTGGATATTCAAGTTAGTTTCACTTTAACAGAATCCAGCTGAAACCAGCTAGCTGCATTTGGCCAGTGCGGCTGCAGGTTCCAGCCTAGCAGGAGCTCACATGGTCAGCTGTTTGAATACTGAGATAAACTGATTAAACAAATATGATAAGGTGTTCTCCTACTTATTTGCAATGAAAGCCTGCAGCCACACCAGCTGTTTACGGATAAGAGTGGTCACCCATGATGACAGTCTTATGACAGCAATGGCAGTAGATACAGTAGGGGGTGCTTCAACGTCCAAATTCAGAGATGTCTTTGAGCTGACTTGGGTAACATCCCAAATCACAGCTGGCTTTACATGTCACATTGTAGCCTTAAGCTAAATAATGTATTGGCATTTGGGCGCATTATCATCCCCTTCTAAACCTGCAACTGTGATTCTCTCAATTTCTCCTAGCACCGGCAACAACATTGTGACACTGTACAGCCCCTAGTTATAAGTTACATGGTTTTATGTGACCTTACATATTGCTGCCTTGTAGAGAAGGTGAGTGTTTATAAGACTCCTTTAGGAGCAGAAGTGCTTCCGTAGTAAAAATAAGTAGAGGCTTTGAGCTCATACAGATTATACTTGACTCTTATGGCCTAGAGTGTTCAGGCTTTAACGCTGACTTACAACAGGCCATAACCACAGCCCAATTCAGGGATCAATAGCTTATGTTCGCAATCATGTGAGCATGTCCTTCAGACAGCCGGACAGTTTCTCCAAATTTTAGGCAACTGCTAGGCCATTCTTTTATCTTCTAAAGAAATATAACTTTTTTTTTATCCTCAGTGCCAGTTTCCACTCAGTATCAAGGCTTATTCCCATCCCTTGATAGCTACCAACCTGCGAGACTGAGAGATAACACTGGCTTCCCTGTGAAACACATTCAACCATGTACATCAAGTTCTCAAAAGTCTGTATGCTTGACCTAACAGAAGCTACTTTGCAGCTAGACTACACTAACGAGGAGAAGATCAAGCCATCCTTTTTTTTTTAAGTATAGAGTATGGACAGTTGTACATTCCTAAACTCCTGACTGTGTCCCAGCAATTTAGCCGACTGCAGGAGGGGTTATCCTGGTCCTTCAAGCAGAAAATGTTACTCTAGAGAGCACTGTTACGACATGGTATGACACGAGGAATCATGTAAACATTTTACATTTTTCCTTCTGAGTGCCCCATAAGTATATGCTTTCTATGACATACTCAAAATGATTTAGACTAAAACACTATCTTTAATAAAATAAGTTCAAGTTGAGACTATGCTGATTATGTTAAACATTAAGAGCTTTATCTTCTATTTTGTTGCTTTCTCATTCACATTTTTATTGTTTCACCTTGTTTAAGCAGAGCCTTTGACACTTCATGTCCTATAGATTGTTTTGAAAGGGGCAGGATATGTTTATCTTATGTCATCCACTTATTTGACAGGGTTGCTAAACCTGTCTCCAATAATTCATTATTTGTTTGTAACTCATCAAAAAAATTGCACGCAAGCTAACCTTGTGGCTCAAACTGCTCTTTGGTGTGGTGTAAAAGAAAAGGTTATCTGTCTGTGCCTGAATGGGACAACCAAGAGGTAGATGTGTTTTTGACCTTCCAGAAGAACACTGTCATTCACTGAACATTCTCTGGCCACCCCATATCACACCAGGCAATTATTTCAAAGTTATGAACTTGCATGGGGAAAAACACATAAGAATGACAGATTTTGCAAGCAAAAAAGTCTCACTGACTTTTTTCCACTTAGAAAAGGGAGCGATAAGGATCTCTGGCTGGACAAGTGCAGCTCTTTTTTTTCAAAAGACAAAAAGCCCCTCAGTAACAGGAGTGAATTTGTTTGGAGAGAGAAGAGGTATGGATTGCCTTGTATAGGAGACTCAGAGGAAAAGAAGAGCCAGGTTCAGGCCGGGCCAGGAAGACACCAAGGAGTTCTTTAGATACAAAAAGTTTTCAGATATATATTGCAACGAATATTTGTTGCAGATATTGGAGGCAAAAAAAACAATCAAGATCTTTGGGTGGCTGCATTTTGTTTCAAAACGTTTGTTCTGAGAGGAGGTGGACACAGCAGCCTGAAGGGAAAAATCATATTTCACACTGTAAATTGGTACTCAAGAGTCATGGAGCCTGGGCTTTGATTACAGTCCCACCAGAAACTAAAGAATTCACCACAGACCTGCTCAACTCAGACCACATCATCTACACCCATATGCAGCACGTCCCATGCAGATTTTTACTGCATAAACAGTGGTTAAGCTGTTTCAAACGAATAAACAAACACAACTAAATGCAACAGTATGGACACATACTGGCTAGAAAAAGTGCATAAAGTCTTATAAATACCATGGAGCACCAGAATAAATCAGAGTAAATAGAACCATCAGGGGGCAGAGTCTTGAGGTATAAACTGGGTAGGACAGGGGCCTTTGCCTGAACCCCCCTTTGCCTGAACCCCCCTTTGCCTGACGCACTTCTTCTGGCCTGTAAATCCACTGTAAACAGCAGTGTGCGGATTGCTAGCATGGTGCAGAACCTGTCTCGCTGCTGACCAACAGCATTAAAGCCAGGCTCTAAATCATTCAGGCGGGTGGGCTATGTATGTAGCTTCGTGCAGGCTCTGTCACAGGACCCCTTTGCCACTGTAGCTGACAAGTGTGGAGCACCCCCCCCCCTCGTGGTTACTTTGGCCGCTCAGTTTCCACATGTTCAATCTTTCATTTATGAAGTGCATAATCCAAAGTGCCCTTATGCATAACCAATCAGTTCAAGTGTTCCTCTCGTAGAGCTTGTAGCAATCGAGTGCCACAGAAAAGCCTGGCTGCTGGGTACAAGTCATTGCTGAGGGAGTCTCATTGAAATACAGTGGGAAGCAAAGACCGTTGCCCGTTTGGTAATTGATCTGTGGTGTTTGTCCTTGTGCGCTGCTCTCTACACAGGGAGCTGAACACGGGAGCTGTCAGAATGTGAGAAGGAAGCAAAGTCGGGAGGCCCGGTGGGATTCTCAATTTCCTGATAGGCATAAGCACAGCTGTCTCACCCTGGAGTTGGGCTGCAACGGCACAAGAGATCAAGCTGCCAGTGGCCCAGTGGGTTATGGATGCTGCTTCAGAGTGCTGCACAGTTCACACTTCTCACTCTGCCGGAGGTGACTTCAGACCAGAGTGGCACAGAAAACAATTCTAATGCTTTTAATTCTGCTAAAACAACAGATCTGCGGCTTCTGCAGAGAGCGGCACGTTTGTTCGCACTCCATTAATTAATTACCTAGAATCTCTGCAGTACACTATAGTGAGGGTGAAGTAAACACTGCTCCTAATTGTCCTGGAGAGTATTCTGAAGGGCTGACTGTGTATGAATGAATACATCACTATCAGACATGGATAACTGGGGACAAAAGAACCTCCATTATACAGGGCCATTTCAGCCCTCCTATTCACTTCCCCCAACATGAACTAACACTTCCCTACTTTGTCACAAATAGCTATAATTGTGGCATAATTTTTGACACAAAGAGGCAAAAGCTGAATGCCAGCACCAAGTCAAGTGTTGGAGCAAGAATTAGAGGAGGGAGAGGAGGGATTTATTTTAATGGCTACTGAATGGTAGGATTACCTAATAATAAAGTGATCACACTCTGACCACTGGTTCGAAATTCCCATTAGCTTCTGTGACACAAAGCGAGAAAGCTCTTAAAAACCAAACCTGTCAATTAAACCAAACCATCCAGCGAATAAAGAAGGAGACATAAGACAGCAGAAAATAAATGCAGGGGGTTACAAACACTGATGGGTGGCATATTTAAAAAGCGTACCAACTTAGTGTTGTACAACCTGCACACTCATACAGCATTTCTCAGATATATCAAGGCATTAACAGGGCTCATATGGAAGTCTTAATATGTTTTAAGCAAGAACCGTTTGAAGAGGACTTGCATCAAGGGTGGTAAGAACAGACTCAAAATGGATGAAAACAAACAGCTGAAAAGGGGAACGGATAAGCATTCAGTGCATCTCTTTTGCAGCAGTGAAATTAAACACAGAAACTAAGGGGTCATTATCCGCGTCTCCTTAATGATCCAGCTAATTTCACTGGGTCTTTTGTTGCAGCACTTCATCTTTGCAGTTGGAGTGCTCCCTTAAGTAATGCTGCCTCCAACCCCTAGCACTAAAACACTGCACCTCGCCGACTCTTTCAGGGCCTTTGGAAAAAAAAGAGCAGAATTACTCATGCTGGCATGACAGAATTACTGACTCAATTCAATCAATGGCTGCCTGCCTTACCTTCAGAGAAGAGTTATTGCTGCACTTCTTGGACCTGGGACACATGCGTTTGTCACAGTTCCCAGGAAAACACCACAGATCACAGAATGTGCCGAATCTTTTTTTTTTTTAAGCTCATTTCATGTGGTGACCTGCCCTGTCGCTTTCTGCCTTTCAGACTGGCCTCAAGTTATGGCACCAGCATACTGCAAGTTACTACACATGAAACGTTTCAGAAAACAAGGAAGCACAGGGTTGGTACCCATGATGGGGAGTGTGTGCGGGGGGAATAAGCTGTGGGCTGTATTTTAAACAGGACATGCATTAGTGTTAACTCTGCTCCAGCATCAAGCCCAGATTCAAAGGCACAAACCCTTGATTTGAGGATTTTTTTTCTGTGCTCACTCCAATTAATTCTGCAGATTAATGCATATTGCCAAAGGCTAATGTTTTCATTCTCTTCCTTATGGATTTCAGCTACCACTCTCTTCTTTATCATCCCTCTCTCGAATAGTTATGCAAAAATATATTCAAATAATTAATTCTGCAGTCACATAAGGTCAAGATATTTTTTTCTTCTTTCCATCAACTGAGTTAGGATAAACAAAAAAGCATGAATGCATTTTTACTTAGCAGACATTGTAACAATTCATCAGTGCTAGGCCCTGAAGCCCCGGGGAGGGTTTCCTACCCCTTAACTCTTATTGAAATAAACCTGCTCTCTTCTGAGATGACTCTTCATAGCCACAGACTCTTAATCCACTGCACTAGAGTGAAACAGCTTGTGTAAACACTGTATACAATTTATATCCACTTGCCCTTCACCTCTGGAGGCCTGCATTTGTGTGCCCTTTAATCCAACAGGCATAATTTTGAATAACTGTAACACAGCACTATCATGGCATCAATGTCATATAGCTTGTTGCAAGAACTTAAAAAAGCAACACTACTGGACCACACTGTTGGAGGTTGTGTTGACCCTCAGACGGCGTAATGTCTTTGACCAGGTCAGGTCTAATACGCTACTGTGCCGTGGTGTATGGCACATTGGGTGGTTTGTATGTATTATCTAAATGCTGCCTTCCTGTGATTGGTGGCTCTTGCTTTTGCTCTGGCGGCAGCTGTGCTGAGGAATGAGACTCCAGAGGGGTTTGGAGACTAACTCACACCACATAACATGTTCAACATTTACATCCCACCATCCCTCTCAAAGAAAAAAGATATATTCATGCCACGGACCTCAACTGACCTCCGATGGTACAGAGACCAGCAGGAGAGAGGTCAGAACCAGCTGAGCCACTCCAACATTACAGAACATAACAAGAGTGAGCAGTTTAAGCAGAAACCCTTCATCCAGTCCTTGACCTTGCATAGCCTGCAGTGGACCAAAGGCAGGGTCAGGTGTGTGAAGAGGAACAGTTGGCAGCTCTCCGTCTGTATGTGAAACCATCCCCTACAACCGCGAAGGCCACCTTCATGTGCCAGTTGGTCATCTCACCGGAGAGGTGCTATGACTGAGTAATCAAACGCTGCTAACCTTTAGCCCTGCAGTTTGGGCTCTAATGACCAATAATCCATAGCCCAAGGTGACAGCTGGCCTGCCTTTGCCCACTGAACACAAAGCTCTGTCCTGTCATAAGAAACTTAGGTTACATAACATTTTTTACAAGACAACAAAAAAAATCTGTAACCCGTAACACATAGTGATTCACGCAGTGTTTCATCTTCTAGCCTGCTGTCAAGTGTAATGTAACAGATTTGGTCTGCAGCAGACATGGAGGAGTAGTTAACCAACAATCTCTTCCTTCATCAAATATGGCTGAAGGGACCTCATGCAAGACAAACACACACACACACACACACACACA
>JBBPCZ010000148.1:10572465-10586498 GCA_037974445.1 Brycinus macrolepidotus | reverse complement strand
CAGGGCAGATATACAAACACATGCACACACACACACACACACACACACACACACACACACACACACACACACACACACACACATTCACCTAAGGGGAAATTTAGCGTCTACAATTTGCCTGACACATATGTCTTTAGACTGTGGGAGGAAACCGAAGCACTGAGTGGAAACACGCGCAGACACAGGGAAAACATGCTAACTCCACAGAGAAAGGACCCCGGCTGGGAATTGCCCTGAGGTGATAGTACAACCCACTGCGCAACCGTGCCACCCCCCTTGACACAACATATTAAAATATTTTTTTAGAATTCATGTGTAGAAAATGTGTTTTCTGCCTTACATTAAATGACATAAAGCGTTATATTCAGTGAATGACCATAACTGTGTTGAACCCTCAACACTATGTTGAACCTTTTGCAAATGTGCAAAACAGTCTCTCAAAACAATTTCAATTTCTATTCTCTTTCCATCATTCATTGGCTTGTTAGTTAGATACATTACTAATTAGATACATTTCACATGTTTTAATATTGTACCAATGGTGGTGTTTTGGGTTCAGTTAAACAGTTTTAAGTACAGAATGGTGTAACAGTGATTTGTTAATTATATATCTTTTGAACATATCATTCACATTCATGACATATATAATAGTTAAGTATTGTGTTTTCCAAAGTACTCATATTTTATAGAGAAGTGTACCCACTCGTATAATTACACAGCAGTGGTGACAGTAATCAGGTGTTGCAATGTCTTCTAAGCAAGTCCATCATAAAACAACATCTGAGACATGAGGCAGCGCATTCAAAACCATTTCACGTAATAGTTTTCTGTGAAGTAGCATCAAACACTTCAGATGTCTGGTTCCTATCACCCCCACTGTGACAGTAAGTTTCTTTGGAACAGAGTGTTTCACATCAAATCACTCTGAACGACTTTGTTTACACCCTTACTATTTAATTATGCAGAAAATTTTAAGAAATATAAGTGGAATTCACCTTTAAGATGGTGAAACTTCACATATTTACAATGTTTTGTGCCCTAGGTTGATACAGACAGGTGCTGCAGTACAGAAACACACAACTTAACACAGTGCTCTCCAGTAACTGTCATTGAACACGGATGCAAGTGATACTTGAACTGGGACACATCTTTTTGAATATGGCTGCGAGGAGGTCGGATCTCTGACTATTTCACTAATCATTGTCTGCACACACTGCATAATCAGGAGTTGTGTTGACTTACTAATTACTTTGTGAATTTCAATCAAGATCATCTAAGAAAACAAGCACATTAAAGGGGACAAGCTCCCAGATCTGTCTGCTGTACAATATTTTCGATCCCATTGTTAATTTGTAGTTGTGTCAAAACCCAGAGTTACTGCAGTAGGGGAACAGTAAGCAAATATTTTTATATTACACATGAGAAACGCAAAAACAGACAGAATTCTTTTGCTATAATTGTTTGAAATAATGGTCAAACAATTAAAGGTACAACAATGTCACTTAAGTATGTTTATTTGTAAATCTGATAAAGTATAGCATTAAAGGTTTCATTAAGAGTGACATTCAGAGTTATTCAACACATTAGGAATGTTGTCTGTGACTTTGATGATTCAGTGACTGGAGTGGCAAAGCCTGGCTTTCTAAGTGCACAGACGCTGCAGCTTCTTCAGGCCTGGGCCACCTAATACTCCACTAATTGTCCCTCCACTGGTGGAGGTGCCAAGACCCTGATCTCAGCTCAGCAGGCAGGTGTGCTCGTGTGCACGTGAGTTTCCTCAATTCCAGCCCCTGCCCACTGGAGGGACATGGCAGAATGAATCACAGGACTGATGCTGGGGCCCGCGCTATTGGAAAAAGTGATTTTTGTTGGTGCTAAGATGATGAAAAGTCCAAAAAAGAGTTTATAACAGGAAGTTTGCGTGTGACACTTCATCGATTCTGTGATTCAGTGTGCAGAATTACTCCATTGCAGCTTGGTAAGCTTTACAAATGACAGCGACTCCTGGGATACATATAACCCACAACAAAGACCAAGGGGAGAGGGGAATGGGCCTGGCCGCCGACAAAGGAATGGATCATTTTGTCATCCTGTTGGCCCATGAGCTAGAAGCAGGTTCTGTAATGAAGGAGTTCACTACTGCTACAGACACTGTCTCTCTCTCTCTCTGCTCTCACTCGCAGCACTCAGGGGCCTGAGGGAGAGGAAAAAAAATGCCGATTGCTGGGCTTTACAGGACTTGCTCTTGACTCCTGAAGCACTTAAAATCAAAGTTATGTTTATAGGTTTACTGCAGCATGGCTTTGTTCAGCATTAGTCTCTCAGCACATGTTGATACAACGCCAGGCGACATGGCAGAGGCTCAATCACTTCGGGTCCTCGGTGCTCCCACTGGCTAACATCTGAGCTCAGGACGCTGCTTGGGTGGCTGGTGGTTTGTATTCAGTGCCTATGAGAGTCATTACAGCAGCTAACCGTATGCTAATTGTAAAGCACGCTCACCGTGTTAATCATTAAACAGTTAAGCCGACGCTTGGCATGGCGTGAGAGCAGGTGTTGCAGCAGGGAAGGATTACTTGCTCCCCTCGCTCAAGCATGACTCTGCCACGCTGAGAAATGAGCAGTGAAGCAGTGGAAGAGAGAAAGACCGAGATCGAGTGAGAGAGAGAGAGAGAGAGAGAGAGAGAGAGAGAGAGAGAGAGAGAAAGCAGCGGTGCTCTCTGTAGCCATTGGTTTTAGCACTGTCTCTAACTGACAGACTATGTGACAATGCAGGGAGGTCATGGATTAAAGCAATGCAAAGAGATACAGGCCAGTAACAGGAACATCTCCCTATAGGCCAGGTTAATGGGCTGCTTATGAATATGCACGGGGGGAAAAATCCCTGCACACAGTGAAAAGTGGACCTCTCTGGACTTCTGGAGATATGAAGAGGGAGTAAGAGAGAGAGAGAGAAAGAGAGAAAGAAAGCGCAACATAAAACGGGGCTTTTGTTCAGCACCAAGAAACAGCTAACCCCTTCACCTGTAACCACAAACCTACTGTGGCTGGTAATTTCTCCATTAACCATTAAGTGAGGAATGTTTCCTTTTCACATTTACAAAATGATGCACATTAGAGTACTCGAGAACTAGAGGGGTAAATAAAAATAAGTCGCTAGCCAAGGGCTTAATACATGGACTACTGAGGTACATACATCACATGAAGGATTGTATGCTATTTTCCATAAACATATTCAATGGCTCTCTCCCTCCCACACTCCCTGCATAAATACATACATTTTTACTTTGCAGCTGCAACACGGCTTTGAGTATCTCAATAATGTCCTGGTGAAGGTGGAGAACTCCTGGGCTGATCCCTTCACATCAGCCCCAGCACTCTGTCACACCTTGTTAGGCTCTCATGACATGGGAAAGCTGCTGGATTCCAGGGAAATATAACAAATCTTTCAGCGGGACCGCTGAGATGCTACGCCCCGCTTTCGCCGAGGTGCACCCCCCCTGTCCCAACACCCCTCCACCTCGCATTTATCCGCTTTCCCCCCTCCGCTGCAGTTTCATCTCCAGAGAAAGGTTCCAGAAAGAAACACAAGCAAGGTAAATCTATTTGATGGAATTGGTAATTGTGTGGCGCAGGTCGCTGTGCTGCTAAGAGGCAGAATGGATGGGCACCGTCAGCTTCTCTCTGTCATGCTGTCAGTTCCACAAAGCCCCAAGGGAACAGGCCTCCTGCCGCCTCATTTCCATAGCACAACGCCGCCAGCCAATCACGCAGGTAGGGCTGCAAAGGGGGAAAAAAGGTGAGTGTGTGCGTGGGGTGGGGGGAAAGGGGGGTGGGGTAGCAGGTATGTATGCACACCAAAGCCAGCCAAGCTCCCAGGTGAAATTAGGAAAGCAGAGCAAGGCTTGCCCAAGCTAAGTGAAAAACCTGCTACAGAGCCACAGCTCTAGGGCTGGCTATAGATTTCTAAATTATCCCTGTCTGTGATGATCAACCACAATGAGAAAAAGGAAATGTCATAAGCCCTCCCTCTCTGCCTTTAAAAAAAAGAAGAAATAATAAAAAATGCTGCACCCAATACTAGGTTTGTATTGCAAAGAGTGTGAGCCGAGAGAGGAGTTGACAGATCCAAGATACCAAAAAAAGCCCTTTTGCTGTGCTGTGGGAAGGCTTCAGCCAGAAGCTATGGAACATGAGGAGTCCATTTAGCCGGCAAAAAGGCAACCATAGAGGAACTGTAATCGTTAAAAAGCTCAATAAATGAAGAAGTACAGACTTAACTGTCTGCACCCTGTGCTCTTTTCTGCATTGTGTATTCTACTGACAGCAAACCCAAATGAGTCCAACTCTGCCCTGCTCCCTAAAATAACTCATGCCGGACAAAAGCAAGGTGAAGTCTTATGAGGAACAATCTCAGGTTCCTGAAGGGTTCTGCCCCTTCAGGCTAAAATAGAGTGCTGAAATCAACCAAAAACAGGAGTTTGTTAAAGTGCTATAGGTCCTTTATGTGATTGGCAAGTACATTTCCAGCCGGTATGCTCTACAAACATCCAGGATATATTTTCAAAGCCATTGAACCAATTCCCTAGCCATCTTATGTAAACCTTGTGCCCTCTCTAGACGCAATTTAATCTCAGAGTTAAAATTGGAAAACTGCCAGGGAAATCAAACAGCCTGTTTGAAACATTCATAGCAGAAAACAGTTAGTGTTTGAATTGCCTACTCAACCTTCCAGCATACCTTCAGTCAGTCATGACTACAAACACTTCATTTGCCAGAGATGTATTATGTGACACAGCACCTATTTCTGATGAATCAACATTTCAATATACAAAAGGATAGTGTAGCTGATAGGGTCTAGTACATCTTATCTTGCTGTAATTATTCTAAGTCTGTTTTCAGTTCGCTTGTCTGCAGTGTGAAAGCTGTCTGAATTGCAGCACTCTGTGACAGATTTATGTTGTCGGAAAAGGATGTGCCTCACCAGAAGGCCAGTGATCATTAATCATCCACTATTCTGCCCTAATAGCTTAAGTGGGGGGCACAGAATGGGTCAGGATCCAAATAAGAGGCAGAGTCACGGTCGGTGCAGACTAAGGAGTCAGGATAGAGCCCTTGGTGATTAATAACTAAATACAACTGGATCAGGACCCCAAGAAGAAGCCATTTATTCTCTCAGGTGCAAACAATTTCTTGTTCCTCTGAAAGGAAAGGTCAAATTACAGGAAATCTGAGAGACCCCGATGATACCTCCACTAAAGGTGGAACAACCAGTCGTGCTGAGGGAAATATGTGTAAAAGGTAGAACACATTCAGTGTAGCCCATTTCCATCAGATTTCATACTTGAAATAGATGAAACACAGACGGTTCAGGCATCAAGATAACATGTATGAACAGCTACTAAATGATATAGTTTGTTTCTAAGCAGTTATGGTTTTAGTGAAGAAAAGAGAGCAACGAGAAAGAAGCTTGGCACACAACATATTGTATGGTTCAGAACATGTCAGACTTACCTGGATTAGGAACCCAGCAGGCAACAGAAAGACATGCAGGGAAAAAGAAAGACAGAAATAAGACAAGTTAAAACAGATATTTGACTGTTACTATAGAGCATACAGTTCACTGATGTCTACAACTGAGAACATTACTGTATCTAGGGCTGCGTAAATAAATTTTCTGCTCTAAAATGAGCTGAAAATGTCAGTTTTAAGCAAGTTCTGTGTGGAGTATGTGATGAGATATTTTCACACAGAAACCCAACAAAACTAGACTATGTTCAAATTTGCATATAACTAACTCACAAGCAAGAATACACATCTGGGGACAACTTGTTACACTTTTTGTTCTGAATTTAGGGGTTATTTGCCACTAACAAGAAAGCCTGAAACAATGAGCAAAAACAATAAATTGGGACAAAAGTGTTTATAATTATTAATCGTGATTTTTCAGTGTTCAAAAGGACAGTTTTACAGTAATGTTCAGTAAAACGTAGGACAGTTCCAGTTTGCACCAGAGGGGATGACAAAGACCAAGGCCTTTTCACACAGCTCAGAGTTCAAACATATCAAACGCAATGTAGCACGTCAGAACAGAAGTATTTTATTAAAACGTACACATTAACACTAATGATGTCTTTTCTTTCACATCAGAGCTCGTATTCGCTTGTGGTTTCTTTGCTCTAGAAGCGTCCAACTCTTCCACACACACAGCCCTTGTCCAGAGTTTCAGCAACACATCGCCAGTCACACATTCTTTTGAAGCATATTTTTTAGCACCGTCTCTTTCAGCTGGAAAAATAACTGTCACTGTTACTTTTGGACCAGTTTTTTTTGTCTCGGCACAAGTGTTTAATAGAAGTCCAGAAAGCTTCAGATACTGTGTGTGATCTCAAATAAGGATACACTCCCTCCAAAGCCTGCCCCCTAATTCCTCTAGTTTTTGCTCTGTTTACTTCAACAATACAATAGTTTAGCTCAGGTGCAAATTCAACAGCTCATAATTTTCAGAACACAGCTGCACATTTACATTTACTCTGCCTGTTTTGCTGCAACTGTGAATGGCAGAGGGCATACACAGTCACTGGAAACCTAATATCAAAATTTATCATGTGAGATATCCCCTAAATGTGAAGTATAACCTGTCTTAACTAAACTGCAAGATATAATGTTTATGTTTATTTTTTTACCAAATGTAATGCACATCTACATGCTTAACTGTAGTTTTCTGGTGGACTATTCATCCTAACTCAAGTTACATACATCCAACAGAAGACTGTGGGCTCTGCCTTCACAGTTCTTGGGTTATTTTTATTGAGTTTTACTCAGAAACCATTCACAACACTCAAAGCTATTGAAAAGCCTCACATGGGCAGTAAGCCTTCATGATAGCCAATCAATTGTAAAGGTGTCTGAAAGATCAGCTGCGTCCACATCTGTGTGCTTCAGCTAATAATGCATTGGAGTATTGCTTAGAAGGCACATAGATGGGCTGGAAAACACTGCACTCCCAATGTAATGAACTTAGTGTGAACTTTTCCTGGCCTGTCTGTCAGCGTGCGCCCACGACCCCTTCGTAAACAAGCGCACACACACACACACACACACACACACACGCTATGGTCCAAAGCCACACGCTGTGCTGCTCCACGTCTAAACTAGAGAAGCAAGCGAACCCCTGTATGTGCACAGCTGCCTGTTTGTATGTTCCACAGTTTCACCCTGCTCCACAGGAGGAATAAAAACAGTGCTTTTTAATTCCGTTGAACATGGAGCTGTAGAAAAAAGAGAACATTTTATCCATGGCCCAGCCATCCGGTGACATTGCTCAGCAGAACGTCCTGCAGCGAGGATGGATGTATCCCCAACACATCTATGACTGTGAGTGCTTCATAGAACTGGTTCATCACATGTCGTCTTTTTATATCCCACTTTGTTATTTGGCTGACATGCGGTCCGCAAAACATGGTGGGTGTATTGATTCTTTCTTTCAACGCGATCCCCAGGCATCGGCTCCCCAAGTAAGGCAAATATTTCAAGCCAATCTTGCCAAGCCTGATCTCGGCTTTTTTCCCTTGCTGAACACCAACAGTATGAAATGAAAATGAAACGTACAATCATTCTAGGTCCAGCCTGCGCTTCCACTGACCGCGTTATCGGCCGCTGTAGAGATCATTTCAGGAAACACTCCCTTTATGCAAGTCTCTCGCAGATACAGAATCAGAGGAACACAGGGATACTACTACACTGCATTTGTTTCTAGCCAGCCCTCAAAAGCTTTTGCATTTGTGAGAAAAGCCTACAAAAAGATGATATAAGAGAATGTTCCTCCCAGACCTTACTCTCAGATGCAGTCTCTGACAACTGAGCATTTCTCAGAGAAAACTGCACGGTGGTAACTGAGCACACCCATGCTGTCTGGAAAACTCTGTAAATGTAACATTGCAAGGTACAGATTCTGATGGAATGCCACCATACCAGCAAGAGCGAGAAATCCACTGTATAAACTATATGACCCTGTTACAGGGCTGCATTACTTACATTGGAGTAATAAAGTTGTCAGGGAAGCTGACGTGATGTTATCGTGGATTTGTGGTCTGAGAGGGTAAGCTGAGGATACACACTCAGAGACAGCATTCCCTAAAGAGAGCCAGGAGTGTGTGGCAGATGGTAGGGAATGTCCCCTCTTATCAGGTAGCGTCTGGGACAAGGTCACAGCCTGTGGTGCAAGATCGATTAAGAGACAGTGTCGTAACTGCCCGCCCAGACATATACTGCAGACCGACTGGAGGATCTTCAGGGATTCCAGTGTCTCAGAGTTCCATCTGACGAGGAGCTGCTCCATCTGCCTCTTATCCACTGAGGATTCTCATTCTCACCCCCATCATGCAGCACAGTGCCTCACACACTATTATGCCTCGGATCATTTTTCAGCCAGTTCCCATTCCCTCTACCCACTTTCAGACTAATGAAAACACAGTGAATGTGAACAAACCCATGTGCTGTGCTTATGTGTGATTGAATATTGCACAGGTGACCTATCCTGTCCATGGGAGGTAATTTTACCCCCCTTTGCTTTACCTATTTTTCGACAACAATGTTGCTCGAACTTGCACGTGATTACTGCTTGACCATCTGTAAAGTGCAGGAAGAAAAAGTGTTGCTATTATTGTTATCTCTGTAAGTACATTTGATGATTCTTCCAGGAACATCACTGACGTTGTGCCCAAAAGCATTAGCTGTTCTACTTACAAAAACACTACTATCACCACCACTGCTGCTATTACTACTGATAATAACAGAATCATTATTTTCCTTTTAGTAATTTTTAGATGTTCCTCTTAATTCTGCGGTGGAGGCAAAGAATGAAAGCTTGATCTTTGTGAAAGAACATAAAGATGCAGTTTAAAAAAATGTAATTGCAAAATAGCATCATCTTTATTTTGAATAGTAAATGTCAGATTTACTCTCCAAAGCTGTGATCTCTGCAGCCGTGTAACTTAGCCCGATTGTAATGTGAACTAAAACATGAGTTCCATGTGTGAAACCTGAAATTGTGGGGATGTGAGCATGTGAAGATGTGTTAAAATGTACACCATAAAACAAACTGCTTCTTGTAGAAATGATGTCTGTCTGCAACAAGTGCATTCAACCAGCACATATAAACAGCTGCATTTTTATTCTAGGTTAGGGATGGGTATCGTTAGGATTTTACTCATATGGATATTGATACTGGTACTGCTTATTGATATCAATATTTAATGATACTCTTATTGGCACTACTCTATAATTTGGTGCAAAAAATAAGGTAATCAAATGAAAAGATCTGAAAAGATTCAACAGATATTTTACTATTACTTTTTTGAGAAATGATAAGGTAATGAGGGGGGATCGTTTGCTACAAATGTCTGGTTAACAAATGCTTACACGTGATACAAAATGTCACTCCCGTCTCTCCCACTGGTCTAATCTAGCATCAACCATTTGAAAATGCCAGATATATTAGACTGCATTAATGGCGCATAAATACTGATAGCAGTAGAGTTTGTCTGGGATATTACTGATATTTTGGTGTTGACCAGTGGGGAACTGGTTAACTACCGGTTCTAGATACCCATATCTATTCTAGGTACAATAAATGTGGTATCAGTATGGTATATCACCCAACATGTTAGAGTCTTGCTATGATTTGCATGATTAATGACAGGCTTTTAAACCTTTTTGACTTTTTACCATCACTGGACACAATCCTCTTTCATAGCAACTGCTATGAGGTTGCACAAGTGTTACAGACTGCTGGCAAAAATCTTAATCCTAATGAAAAACTGTAGTACATTACTTGGCTTTTGTCAAAATATCTGAATTTAGAGTGTATTATTAGAGTGTCTTAAATGATACTAATTTTGTTTGCATGTGAAAGGTCAATGCTGATATGATAACACGGATATAGATGAGATTTGTTTACTTTTTTCCTTGTGTAATCTAGGTAATATCAGCATAGTGGCAATTTTGCCATTGTCATTTTTTTCCATAGTCACAACACACTCTAGTATATACTGGTTTTACAACAAACCCTAAGTAAAAAATTTCTCACTATGCTGAATGGCCAAGCTTGACCAACCTGGCAACCTGGCAGGGGAAATGAGAGAACACATTTGTGGGTGGAGTATGGACAGATCAATAGAAATGCCCAAACATATTCAGACTCTACAACTCCTCCCTCTGTCACACATCCACACAATAATCTGTGCAATAACCTGATGCTACTTTGTTGTGCAATTTCTTATCAGGTTTAAATCACTATCATTATGTGCACCACTATGTGCACTATTATCTTGCTATGATGTGCAATAGTCTACCATGTGCAATATTGTGCCATGTTCTTATTGGGTGCTAAAACATTATCATTATGTACAATATCTTATTATGTGCAATAGTCTTACCATGTGCAGTACCATATTGTGCAATGTTCTTATCGGGTGCTAAATCATTTCATTATGCGCAGTATCAAAATGTTATAATGTGCAATAGTCTTACCATGTGAAATATCACTGCATATTTCGATATTATATACTACTTATCTCTGTTACATGCAGGAACATACTCCTAACCACCATTTGTCTTATTAGTAATTCATTTAACTGTAAATCACTTATCTATAGCATTTATACTCAGCATTTGTGTGTATGGCATAGTGTATTTCATATTGAGTTTTTTATTTTATTTATTTAGACTTTATATGTTATACTACACTTGTCTCTTTGTCTCTGTGTGTCTGTGCAGTCATAACATAAGCAATTTCCTCCAGAATCGGTAAAGTGTTCTGATTCTGATTCTGATAGGTATGGAACTGACAAACTGTGGTTAAAATCTTTGTGGCTAATCCATGGAACTGCATAAGGTTTTCATGCACAAAAAAAGAGAAAAACACTGAAGACTTGCCAGTGACGTAAGCTACCCATACTGATTGGCTTTTCAAAGCACTGACATAAAGAGAACTGGCGTATCTGCACTATTACAAGCCTGGTTAATCCTGCCACAATGCACCAGAACAGTGTTTCCTTTTTCAACTCCCACACTTTGTTCGTCTGGTGCTCAAAGCTCTACAAAGAGTCCTGGGATTTTACTGAAGTGAATAAACCATTCAAATGAGCTGATATCTACAGCACTAATCAACTCTTTATGTCTCGACACACTGCAAAGAAACAGAAGAGGCTTTAATACAAAAGGGTAGCATGTCGTGGGTTTGTGAAGGATATATAGATGAGATGAAATATTACAGGAATGTGGATGCAGGAACAATTTGAAGTGGGGGAAAAAAGAGCTTGCTTTGGACATCTCAGTGGAGTTTTTCACCTTCTCATTCTGTCTTTCTCTCACTGTTCTCTTATACGCTCTTTCTCCCATGCACTCTCGCTTTCTTTCTCTTACTCTTTTATTTTCCCACTCTCGCTTTCTTTCTCTTACTCTTTTATTTTCCCACTCTCGTTTTCTGTCTCTGGCTCTCTGATTCCTTTCTCTTGCTCACTCATTCTCGCTCTCTCTCTTTTGGAAAAAAAAAGAGACAATCTTCCTGGTTTGGTTTTGACTTTGATCTACTGGTTTTCTCTAAGATTCAATTTTACTATTCCCTTGTCTCCCGTTCCCTGCACGGATAAATAGTTCAAGCTAATTTGGAGAACTGCCTTTCAGTGCAACTTCAGAACTCCTTCCCTTTCCTCAGGCATTTGCAGCTTCTTGCACAAGCAGTGCAAGGCATATCTGCATCTATATATTCATTTCAACTTGAAATGAGTATGTACACAGTATCTTCACACCTGGAGTCATTTGGCTTTCCAGTTCTTCGCTGCATTAATTGAATAACAGCATGGTCAATAGACAAGTTTTTAATTATAACTAATTCTATCCTCACCTCAACGCTGCAGATGTTTAGTGGGAACAAGGCTTCATCGAATGGCAATCCGAAGGTTGGGCCTCAAAAGAAATCATCTGACAAAAATGCTCTTAAGGCTTAACCAGCCTTCTCTGTGGCTGAAGGAACTACAACATTTTTTAAACATTACAGGCAAATTAAAGATATAACAGTGTCATATCTGTGTCATATCTGACTGTAGTTTGAGCTTTATTCTCCAGTGTGGGATGTAAATGGTAAATGCAGAAGCATTCCTTGTTTCCTTTGCAGAAATGAGAGATGACACAAACTCAGCTCTGAAAAATTGTAAAATATGCTCATCATGCAGTCTAAAAGTAGATGAATGCTTAAGAGTCTAATATTCTCAGTTATTGCAATGGAGTGCTGCCTGGTGCCTAAACATGTCACTGGAAGTGCACCTTTCTTAAACAACTGTCCAATATTTGAATTACACAGGCAAGGCCTCTTACAACGTAATACATTTCTCATAGGGCAACCCTTAAGAAATCTGTGTCAGCCACATACTAGTACAAAAAACTCATTGTACTAGAGAAGAACAACAAAACAGAACTATAAAAATAGAACACTTGACATATTTGGCATGTTTGTGATGTTATCCAGCAGCATACTTTCTGGTTTTAGCCGTCATATATAAAAACGATTTGATGAACTGAGGAAATATCACATTTTCAGCCAACTATTTTTGGCATTAATTACCAGTGGGCCAATATCTTCTCACAAGTCCAAAAATACACAGATTATAGCACCTAAGCTCATATTACAATCAACACACTTGTTGGAATCGTTAGGAAATCTTATCTAAAGGCAGATTTTAGAGAAACACAGAAAGTTTTGCTCATGCACATCAATAAAAGTGTATTTAGGAAAAATCCTGGGGTTACACTTAGTCATCATTGCCGAAGGACAGTCCAAAACCTTTCTCTCGTCTCCACTTTAGTAGATCACAATACGGAAAGTGAGAAAATGATATTTGAACCTGAAATTTTTTCTTAAAGTTCATAGAATATACACCCTTTCTGAGCTCTGTAATTATTTATTTTACCATCTGTTGTCATTTAAGGTGCTTAAAACCTGAATATGCCACTGGTTATTATATCAAAGTTCTCTTTTATCTGTTCTAAACATCTTGGTACCTCATATTTGAACAGCGTGACAAGTAGGATCAAGTAGCATCATCCTTTTAGCATCAAGCCTCAAAGCCCTTTGTACCTAATGTGGGATAATGAGGGATGTTCAAATTAAAAGCAAGATGGAAACCAAAGTGATGTGTGATTCAAAATGTTATTTTTATTATACAATACCGTATTATTATAATAAACTATTTTCATGCCTTTCTGAGAAAACCACACAGTGCATATAGTAATACTGTGAAAAGTACTGACACGGTCAAAAGACCAAAATATGTAAAAACCTACAAAAGCTGTTTGATCCAGCTAAGGGTCAACAAAATCAAGTCCTCTTCATCTCAGGGGAAATAAAAGGTTATTGGAAGCTTAATATTTAACTGGAGGTGCAGTTAAATGTCAAATTCATGTCTTTAAATAATGTTTTTTTTCTTATGTCTTGCTTCCTGCCTGGGTGATAAATTACGACACAATACGCCTTCCTGAGCATATTTTTGTTTTGTTAGTGCTAAAAAAACAACAACAAACAACTATGTGTTTCAATTACGACAGCATAATTAGTCTTGTGTAATTGGACTGAGTGGAGTGGAGTGGGCAAAAACACTGAATAAAAATCATTCTATTCATGTTTTTTATAGTATTTTAGGCACCATTGAGTCTACTTTGTAAAACATCTCAGAAAAAAATAATTATTGTGACTTGTGGTATATCATTAAAAAAATCTAGAAGCATAATGATATTTGCACCACATTTTGCAAAATTATTAAGTCTAACTATTAAATCTTAACTATTAAGTGTAATTGCATTATTAAATATATCATTGTATGAGTCATGCAATAGCTTAGATTTATATTTGATCCATATTTGATTTACTCACAGTTTTTTTAGCCTGCACTTCAATTAGGGATGGGAATCGATAAGAAATTATTGATGTCAATGCCATTATTGATTCTTCTTATCGATTCGATTCCTTATCGATT
>JBBPCZ010000148.1:10521277-10545107 GCA_037974445.1 Brycinus macrolepidotus | reverse complement strand
GAAACACCATTAGCCTTTATCGGTGCCATGCTCAATGGTTTGCATTATATCTTGGTTTGATGCTGCCCGACAATAACCTGGATGAAAGACACCTTTCATAGGACAACACATGTGGAACTGAATGTCAGCACTACCGTCCTGATGTGATAGCAAAAAGTTGTCAATAGAAAATCTGTGGAATGACTTGAAGATTGGAGTCCACTAACGGTCGCCTTTGAAACACCATTAGCCTTTATCGGTGCCATGCTCAATGGTTTGCATTATATCTTGGTTTGATGCTGCCCGACAATAACTTGGATGAAAGACACCTTTCATAGGACAACACGTGGAACTGAATGTCAGCATTATCGTCCTAAAGTGATAGCAAAAAATTGTCAATTGAAAATCTGTGGAATGACTTGAAGATTGGAGTCCACTAACGGTCGCCATCCAGTTTGACTTAGCTTGAACAGTTCTGTAAAGAAGAGTCGACATATATCGCTCAGATGTGCAAAACTGGTAGTGAAGTATCCTAACAGACTCAAAACAGTAATTAAAGCAAAAGGTGGATCCACAGAGCACTGACTGAGGGGTGATCCTTTATCCATCTCAGTGATTCTGTTTTTTTTTCTGAACTGTTGCTATCACATATTTCACTTGGATGTTACAAGTTGCACTGAGTAAATACAGCTGGAAAAATTGTTTTTTGTGTTTGTCTTCATTTCAGGCTGCAAAGCAACAAAATGCAAATATTCTGAATATTCTATATGCACCGCATGTGTGTGTGTGTGCGTACGTGTGTGTGTGAGAAACAGGTGCAGATGATCAGGCCACAGAATAGTATACTGGTGATACTGAATGCTGAGTGGTTGGAACTTAATATAAAGCAAAATATAAAGAAATGAGGGGTGGCTTAATACATCTGCACTATATATACACACACACACACACACACACACACACACACACACACACACACACATTTGCGCAGACGCCTCTGCGCCTCTAAAAAACTGAACTTTATGTTCAAAGGCCTTAGCATTGTCAGTGTCACAAAACTGCACAATTACTTCAGACACTTTAATCTTTCTTTTTTATTGAATTTTTACAACTTTTCTTTATTTTTTTTATTTTTTAACCGTTTTTGTTTCCAGGTTTAAATGAAAGAAATCCCTCAAGCCCACTGTTTTATACATATATATAAATATAGTTTAACAATATATATTATGGCTCTAACTCACCTTGTGTAGCATTAGACAACTTGCACTGAGCTTCTCACTGGGATGTGAGAGCCACTACTGCAGCCAATCAGAAGGAAGGTCACCTGAACAGCCACCGCAAAGCACTAAGGCAGCCATTCCGTTTTACAGCGGCACAATTAAAAATGAATGAGAACTCACCTCCGCATTTCATTAGCCAAGACGTAAATTTACGACAAATCGAAATACATACAGATAAATAACGAGCAATCCAATACTAGCTACAATGGGAGGGCTTTGTTTATGGGCTTCAGTAAGAATATCTGTATTCGCTCAGAAGAGAGCCAGGAAAAGCAGCAATATATATCAATGACATTTAGAGCGTGAGTGAGGAGCAGGGAAGGTAACTTTCGCATCTAAAGTTCTGACGACGGGGTCATTTGTATTCACGGGACAGTGGAGGCATAAGCCAAGCATTATGAGACTTTCTTGGCCCAGAAAATTTGTGCAGATTTGATACCTCAGATTAAAAAGCCAAAAGCTACTTCTGAACGGACGATTCTGACAGTAGTCTGACCGGCATGTTAAATGTTTCAGTGTGAGTTCAGACTTCACAGTGATCTGGGGAGCTTGAAACTATGCTTCACAGCGTACAGCAATTAGAGGAGCTGCGCCTCTTAGGGGATAATGGTAAAAAATTCATGCAACATCCTGCTCCAACACGACTTACACAGCTATTCTTCTACAAAAACTTTACACCATATCTTTTTTCAAAACACTAGCAGATCCGAGAGAATGTTAAAGTCATATCACAGCTATGTAATTTTCCCCCCAAAAAATTATCAAAGATAAACACATTCATGCAATGAAAGTAGCAGGAACAGGCTCTCTACCAAGAATTAGAGTGTCAGAAATGGGGGGTCTGAATTCTCCACATCTGAAAGCCTTCCTAAAATAGTGGCGATTAAGCCTGATTTTTCCAAAGGATGTTAAAATGTTCCGCCCAGTTGGGGGGAGCAGAGTTTTTAAGGATTCGGTACATTAGGTTACTGTAGGTGTCCCCAGGGAAATCAAGGCTATTGAATCAGTTTCACATAGTTTAAGTCATCCATGTCTAAGGCACCAGGACAAAGGAAGGAGCTTATCCATGGTCCAAACTACCTCATGCCAATCAGGATAACTGCATAGAAAGTGTGAGGGAAAAGAAAAGCCCAGATTCTTCCTTATTTTAATACAGTGGCGGCCAGATGTCTAAGACCACTTGGGAAAATCCCTCGGTTTAGAATTCTTTTATAATTTAACACAACGTTTTGCATTATAAATGACACTGTCAGACAATTTATGAAACAATGATCAATTTGAATAAAAAGCAGCACCTTTGAACTATTTACATGAATTTCAGAATTTTCTACTGTTTCACTTCTGCTTTAATGAAGGTGTGCACTAAAACTCCACAAATCTGTGTGGATGTCTCTGAAGAACAGCTCAGATCCACCTGTGTTCAAAGGCCTTAGCATGATCAGTGTTACAAATCATTTTACATATCATAACATGTCTTTGTTTTAAATATTTTATTCTCATGGAACAATCTTTTAAATGTGCCAAGTGGAACCACAACGATTCATGCCACAGGAGAACCACTTTTGGTTCCCTTAAGAAACTTTCATTGGTTTTTGATGTGTCATTTTTTCTTGATGTGAATATAAAGAACGCTTTTAGAGTTAAAGAACATCCATGAAATATGAAGCTTCTAAATCAATTAGAAGTGATTCTAGAGCTGTGTGGTGACCTGTGTGGTCCTAGAAATGTATGTTCAAGTCCCGAATCATTAAAGCTACCTTTATTTTTAAGGGTGCTGAGGACAGGGTAAATGGATCACAAAATCAAGCCTGATTTATGAAACCAACAGAATTAAGTGAGCCATGAAGTAACTATGACAACATCACGACCTGAGGGACGGGCCTGCCAATTCTCAAACAGTCATTTGCATCCTGTTAAGACAGAATTTCTCTGCAGATTCCTGCAATGCAAATTCTGGCACCCTACTCACACGAAAACACAGTCTCCACACCACTCCACACCTTTTGGCCTGAGGCATTCAAAGTTTATATATATATATAAATATATATATATATATACATATATATACATATACATATATATATATATAACGGGTGTCGAACTAACGCTTTAATTTCGATCAACTAATCCCAGAAAAAAATAACGCATTAAAAAAATTAACGCTGATTAATCGCATGTCGTGGTGACTGGTTCTGGCCACAGGTGCTCTGTAAAATGAAGGAGGAGACGAGAATGTGCGGCTTGGCCCGGTGAATGGAAAGTTCGTATTGAAAAATGGATAGAAGCATCGTTATCTGCAATTCATGCAATAAGGAATGTTTGTATCATCGGACTACATCAAGTCTAAAATATCCCCTCAACGCAAAGCATTTAGGAGCTACCCTGCCCGATACCAGCGCCAGCGGCCAGCCACACTGGACCAGGCATTCAGACCCAAACTGAGCACGTCTACCTGTGACCGACTAACTAACTCCCTGACAAAATGGTCTTTGTTGCTGAGTTTATTTTGAGATGCCTTGTATGCATGGGCGCCGGAACCATTATATTAGGGGGTGGAGTGCCGCCCCACACTTTTAATTTGTTTCGTCCCCCTACTCATCCACCCAGCAATTTGTAGGCCCCCTGCCAAAATTAAAAATGCTTCTGACGCCCTTGCTTGTATGTACATTGTCTTAAACTGCACCTTATAGACGGACTTACTTCCATCATTGATTGTTGTGACCATTACTGCACATGAACAGTAAAAAAACAGTTATTAAATAAAAGAGACGTTGAAAGTCTGTAATGTTGATTTCACTCATTCACTCTTTTGCCAAAATTCATATCAATTTTTAAATACTTTTACAGAAAAAAATGTGTGCGATTAATTTAGATTAATTGATCAGAGAGCTTGTAATTAATTAGATGACATTTTTTTAATCGCTTGACACCCCTAATATATATATACCTGCTATACCTATGAACCTGCTTAAGCTAATCCATCCTTTCTAAAATATTTCAGGTGTAAACAAATCGGCCATAGGATGGCTAGAGTGAGTTCTGGAGGTTCACATACTTTAATTCCTAAAGACATTTAATGTTTGTTACTTTGTTCAATAAATGAATAAAAAATTATACAGCTGCTTGTGCTATTGGTTACATAGAGGTATAGAAGTATATACGTTCTGGTAGTTTGTTGAGGAATAATTTTGGTAGCTGTTTCTTAAGAGGCTTTAAACTGGTGTGCTTCCTTTATGTAAAGGAGCTAATTATTAGCACTCAAATAGTCTAAACACTGCTTTAAGATCTCTACACTCACAGCAGTGTAAGAGCACTCGCGTAAATATCAAACAGCAATGCAAATGAACAATAAAGTCACATTTGGTTCAGTTGCTCTGAGAGCATATTGGCTTCCAACAACCAGCGTATCACTGCTGATGAACATACACTGGGAAAAAAACTATTCTTTAAACTTGCAGGGTTCAAAGCATCCGTTGGCTAGACATAAATAACATCATACATATATAACCACATTCGCTATTTTTCTGTGTACTTCTTTTAGTCCAAAATTGTGTTAATGTATCAAATTTTATTCATGCGATACATATGAATCAAGCAAATTCAAACCACTATTCCTTTCGGGGAAGCTCAGTATATCACTGTATTACAGTTTTATTTAAGTGTTAGTAATGATACTGTATATACGTGTACATTGCTGTGTGCACTGCATGTAATACAAGCCTGGTGGCTTTGCGTGAGACCAAAATGCAGTCTTTAAAGGGACTAAACCTGACAGTGTACTGATTTGCACCAGTCTTCTCCCAGCCCCAGTACAAAAAGTGGCTCCAGTATTTCAGTGTTGAACAAAAACTGAAGTACATGGCGAATGTGCATGAACTGACACGAAAACAGAGCCCTCGGTATGGGACTAAGTGCCATCAAAACATGAAGTCCAGAGTTTCTCATGCCTTAAGCACCGGTTGTTGCATTACACGCAGCACAGTGGTGAGAACACGTGAGACTGCTGCAGTAGTAATAAGCCTCAGTGCATCAGCAGCACAACTGAACTTTTGCTCTCCATCCGCCCCACTGTGCATCTGCTGACATAAAAATGATTCTTATAAACGTCCTGTTAAAACTGCGAGTATTTCCAGCCCGGCTTCAAACAAAGAAAGCACTCCCATGAAACATCTATTCAATCTGCTGTTGCTCATTGACATCATACGCACTCTAGCCTTGTTATTTTCACTGATGTGTTTTTTTACCCCCTTTCTCCTCACTTTGTCAGTTCATAATGGTGGCATAAATGGTGCCAACACTTTCCTTAAAACGATATGCAAAATGTCACGGCGAAATTAATAATGACATTCATGTCTCTGTGTGAATACTGCTATTACACAGCTGGAAAGCAAGAAAAGTGCAAAATCTCCCCTGCGCTCATGGTGCACATCAGTTTATTACTGACATCATTGCTCAATGTATTCTTCCAGCCACGACAACAAAAGGCTTCACATGCTTTGACATTTCTGATTCGTGGACATTTGAGCTGTGTCAGAAATAAGACCATTCAAAGTTTCAGGGATGGCAGACAATTTCAAAGTCATTACCTTCCGAGCTTCGGGGTCCAACAGCAAATATCAAGGTCACGAATTTCAATCACTGCCTACAAGGATCTTGCTTAAAGGGTCCACATCTTAGATGGTTATAAAGAGAAAACACAAAGCGGTCATCTATTCAGTGAGATGATGACCCCTGCAAAGTCCTGCTGGGTGACTGGAAAAGTCAAATTGCCCAATTCAAAGTAAAATCTGCTCAAATAATGCATGCAGCAGCTTTTCAGAAAAACACACTGACCTCCTGCCTCCCCCACCAATACATCCACACATAGAGGAAAAGTAATAAGAATCCCCAAACTCCCTCCTATAACACACATGTTTTGTTGGATTTCCAAAGAATGAAAAAGCTTCATTTTTCCATTTTAATGATGATAAGACCATGGGTGACCTTTAGAAGCCATTAAAAATGGAATTTCCCACCTCATTTAATCTATCATTAGCTGAATGGAATTTTCTAAAAAAAAAAAAAAAAAAAAAGAGCTAAAGCAATACAACATCTTTATGGGGGCCGCTCTCTGAACTCTGTGAAAATGAAAAACATTCTGTCAAGACAAGTCAGGTGCCCAAAGAGCCCGGTCACAATCGCCATTCACAATAGCCTGATAATAACAGCCAGCTCTGCATAAGCCGTTCTCATTAGACTTTCTTAGGCTGTCTAAAGGTACAGTGAACGCGCGACACTGTTATTTAGTCTGTTCTTTTTGTCCTCATTCGCTAAGGCCTCCTAGCAACGCATGTAATGCAACACCAAATCGGTTGGTGCCAGGTGCACGCCCCACCTTTGGACGCAAGCAGTTGAATGGTGACCCAGTCTCTGACTGAATACCAATGTTAGTGCACATAAAAGGGCTATTCAGCAAGCATCAACACATCCCCCCATCATTAGACAGCTTTGATCTGCTGTACGTAACCACACAGCTCCGCTCCAGTGTCACCACCACGTCACCACTTCACAGAGCAGTCCGAGAAGCGCTGGAGCAGACGCTGGTTAAAAATTCAAAGAGCTTCAGTTTGAAATGCGACTCCACTGTTACACAGTGTGTGTGTGTGTGTGTGTATTCCCTTAGTTGGGAGGAAAGGTTAAGGCATGTGGCTCTGGGGGTTTAAGGTTCAGCCTGAGGACATGTGTGGAGGAGCTCCTGTGGAGAACACCTGAGGAAACGACCACATAGGCAGGGGGTCTTTATTAGATGAAGCAGCGTTATCAGCCATGGCCACATGGTGCGGAAGTTTAGCATACTTACTCAAAT
Source organism: Brycinus macrolepidotus (assembly GCA_037974445.1). Classification (NCBI taxonomy): domain Eukaryota; kingdom Metazoa; phylum Chordata; class Actinopteri; order Characiformes; family Alestidae; genus Brycinus; species Brycinus macrolepidotus. The sequence continues at coordinate 10,538,003 of JBBPCZ010000148.1, read as the reverse complement.
AAATATTCTATATGGGCAGCTCTAATTTAATACGGGCAAATCATCCTGCCTTACTGTGAAAACTGTCACTCAAATGACAAAAAAAAGGTCATTTCTTAAAAAAGATTTATTTTATCTTTCTTTGAAATTGGTCTTACTCCTACAAATGAATAAAATAACATGATTTTGCATATATTTTCGTTTGAATCCAGAGCAGTAAATCAACTCAAATAGACTGAAAAAGAATAGCCGCATTTTTAAACATATTATCTGCTGAACTGGCATCTCCCTTCATTTTCAATGGCAGACCTAAAAAGCTTTGCGGAATGCCATATTCCAGTTATTGTAATATGTTCAATAATGTTCAAGCCAGACTTCATAATTCAGATGGGGGAAATGTGCTGGTTTAATGAGCTGACAAAGTCGGACTATTTTTACTTGAACAGACTGTCACTGGAAGTGATATGAATGTGACACAGGCCCTCAAAGTAGTGTTAATCTGACTGCTTGCATAGTAGTACAGCTACTTGGATTGCTTTTAAACAGAATCTTAAATAAAACTGTCTGAACCTGTTGCACATAAGCAACAGTTTCTATTTGATCGTTATTCCTAGAAAATTTTCTCATGACGCAAGACAATCAATGCTTTCACGTTGACTTCACCATCCAGATCTAATTGCAGGTGATTCTTAAAGTGCAAAGCAGGTCACAATGACTCCGGCATTTAACTGGACTAAAAGTTTGGCTTTGGCAAGACAAGCCTATCTCAATGGATCACATCTCCATTCCACTTCAGAACTGGCCCGAAGCCATGCCTGCTCTATTTTTGGTAAATACTCCAACACAGTTTGGAGCTTGCTACAATTCCTGCCTTACCCACAACTAGGCAGTTCATTGTGACTAAGCATAAATGTATAAGTCAGTTCACACCTCTGATGTTAATGCTCATTTACTGCTATCGTTCGCTAATTATTTAGATTTGACTGAGCCAAGAGCATGTTGAGTCAGGCAGGCAATCCATAGTTTCCGGTCTATAGTCCACAATGAAAGCTCACATCTGTCTGGCTGATAATAAATCAAGATAATGACCGGCTTTGATGCTGTTTAACATGACTCGTATTCTGTTCAGTGTCGGATAACTGCACTTTGCTTCCAAAATAACCCGAACATGTGAACTTCTCTAACATTTAATCTAAAATGCAGTGCATGAATGTGTGATAGACAGTTTGAGATTAAGTATGTTGTGCTTAAAGTTAGATGAAGGCACAGGCTACTTCACATTTTTTCCAGCCTCAAGCTGTATGCCTATGCTTTTTAAGTGCTAGTGCAGCTGCCACAAGGCATAAGATTTTTGTGTCTGCTGAGAAAGAGGATGCCCTGCCAGCTGTGCTAGCCAACACTAGCTGTAACCTGTAAAAACATTATATGCTGAGAGAGAATTGTCATCCTCTAAATTGTATCTTTCTATTCAATGGATGACATGCCACATTTATACAAAATTTGCATAGATTTACAGTTGTTAATGTCATGCAGGTATCAGCTAAACCGATCAGCTACCTAACTCGTGTCTCATCATCTCTGTATCTCTCGGCACTGCAGTGGCTAAATGAGTGACTGAGGATGCACTCAGCTTCTTCACCTGAGTATCAGTCAACAGTCAAAACAAGAGTTAAAAGAATGAACAAATGTTTATTTGTTTCAGTGTTGTTTGCCATTTCAATATTTATCACCGCCTTGCTTCAGTCTTCCAAAGAAAAGGGGTAACTTGTGAATTTGCAGTGTGGAGTGTGACTGTGCTCAGGCTTTAGTTAACATAAGTATATTAGTCTATTTGGTATCATGGACTACTATCACATCTATCTTTAAGTAACTACAGAGCGGATCATTTATCTTTTAAAATGAGATTCAAACACATGCTTCATGTACACATATGTCACAGAACACATCAAACAAATCCTAATGTGGCACTTTTGCAATGCTTTATGAAAGCAGTAAACCACTCGAGGCTATACGCTGCACTCATTTTACTTTGCTTTGCGTCGTGGGAAAACCACAGTAAAGTGCACATCTTGTGGTTTACTGCTTTAGAAAATCACAAGACATGCATAAAACCCTAGAGCTCAGTTAGACTAGAGCACAGCGTGGATGAGAAAGCTGGATGAATATGATCCCAGTTATTGTTGTCATATGTAGGTCATAAACTTTTCCCAATCAGTTGTGACTTTCTTTATCTGCATGACATTCGTCAACATCTTCTGCTTCGAATGCCAAATCTGTCAGTGTCGACGCTAAGCTAACCAGAAGTGAATGCAACAGTGTATCATCATCTGCTTCTGGAAGAATATGTCTTTAAAGGCTGCATACATCTGGCCACCAGCTGCCACTGGCACACCTACTTTAAACAGAATTCACAAATTAACGGCTGCTTCAAGTGTGGTTAGTAGCAATCATGGCAGTAACCACTGTCTGCAGAAGTACAGCCTCAACGTTAAACACGAAAAAAGAGGGAATCCCTATAAGCCCACAGAGCCCATGAGCTCTTAACATATGATTACATCTTTGACTTATCCTGCACACCTGGGAAGGGCTTAATCATCCGAACGCAAAGGAATAATGTCACCAACCTCTAAATTCATTTTCTTACAGCACACTACCACACTCTGTCCAACAGAGAAGAATGTTTAATACTGTAACATAATCTATGGAGCAAGTTCCCCTTTCAACAACATAATTTAATTAGGCTGAAGCCAACTGCACCACACAGAGGTGTAAATTAATCACAAGTCCCAGAGGTTATGTACACAGACACGAAAGTAACACTAAGCAAATCCGTTTCCATGTATGGGCAGAGCATTCATATCACAGTGAGCAACCCTGACCCCACATCATTCATATATTTCACAACTGACTAAAATAAAGCTTACAGGTGACTTGAGATTGCGAGGACAAGTTAATGAGAATTAAGCTCCATGCGTGTGAGAACAATGGGGAAGGGGAGGGGCTTATCTTAATCCTGATGCTCCCTGGAGTAGGTCAGATAGGGCACTGAACAGAGAGGAATTAAAAGCAGATGCCCCGCTGCTCAGAGGAACACCAATCTGCAGCGCTGAGCACACAGCGTACATTCAAAGGCACACCGGTGGCAGATAACAGAGTGCGCTGCATCAGAAACTAATTTAGAGACAAAAACACCAGCGCTTAATGTTCCAGCACTAATGATTCTTCTGTCTGAGGAGAGATGCATACCCATCCTATCCGCTTGCCTTATAAATCCTAAGCCATATCTCTGTCAGTTCTGCCCCGGCCGTTTTCCCAGCCCAGCCCAAAAAGAAGCTGGCTCACAGACGGCGAGGTTATTATCTACAGCTGTTCTATCAAAGGGATCTGTCTCTCTGGAAAGGAGAGGAGGACGGCACTCTTAAGACAAAGTGCATGTGGATATTGAAAGTGTCTGGTCTTTAGATTCCTACCTTACAGCTCTATTTAACAGCTGGCCTTCTGGAACCGTATTACAGCGCGGACAGTGGTGTGCAAGTCCCAAACATTAAGCATGTCTCTCAGAGAGATATATTACAATATAAATGGAAAACTAATTGTGTCTGCTCTGCTCCTTGCCACGCAGACACATAAAGATTTAGGAGTCATGAAGAAAAAAGAGCCTGAAAAGACTGCTAGCAGTTGGACTTGGAGCGCATCAATGCTTCAATTAGATGAAAGACTTTTCAAACGGCGCAAAGGATTTCTCAGGTTATTTTTCGCTCTGCTCTGATTATGAATCCGCAGATGGATATTTTTCAAAAGTTATAGGAGAACAGTTGATCTTCAGCCATTACGTTCTCAGACGCTTCTATATACTCGTCTCAGATGGGACAAAGGGAGAAATGCATTGATCCTTCAGAAGCTTCTGCACACCGAATACCTAAACAAAAGGGCACAGGCATTAGGCTGGCTTCTGAAAAGAGAGGTGGAGAAATGCTGTGCACATTTTCCTTTCGATAAAAAAAAAAAAAAAAATCTCGGGAGAGAAAGAAGCAGAATGGAAAGAAGCAAAGCTCTGGATAGATGGCTTGTGTTGCGTTCCGGGGTGCCGCTGACAGGCAGAAAGTCGACAAACAGATGAAATGAAATGACGTTTTTACTGCCATCTGGGTTTGCACTGATTGGCAGAAACACTGCCAAACAGCAGTGCGCTGGTGAGGTTCTCAGGCAGAATAGGAAAAAGGCTGAGAGCCATATTTTAACTGACAACATGGAAATATTTATATAAGGAGGATGAAGTAGAGGGGATGGAGCCTTGGAGTGGGCCTGGACAGTCGCACCCACCCAAATGCCCAAATTTCTGTATTTGAAAGTAACTACAGGCAGTGTAATAATTACGAGTCAAACGAAATGCAATAATCAGCAGGTTAAGCTTGATCAAACCTGCCTCGCAAGCGCCACTGGGTACTGATGCAACAATTCTGCTCGACCTGTCATCAGCGTTCTGGTGAATGACAGCGTGGACTTTGAGCTCACTGCAGTCAGTCTGTCGCCAGTCTATCTGACTTCTCTTAGTGCTTGTGACAGAACAGAGCACATCACTTGTTCTCTAGAATGTTTATACAGAGGTAATATTTGTCATAAGAGCCATAACTTATTATTGGCTCTTATTGCAACATATAATGTCATTCAGATTGTTTACTCATAACAGCTCATGTCAGCTCTTGTATGAAAAAAAACAATTTATGTGCCAGTCAAAGTGTTTTCATATGTATAAGAGCTATGCTTCACTGCTTCCACCTCAGTAACTTTAATGTACACTCTGTCTGTTTTGCCCACCCACAGCGACAGCAAACATGTCAAGGATCACTTTTCTGCATGCGTAATTAAGAGTAGTCTTTGTCTAAATTACGTTGTGAGTGGCATCCTCTCAAAGGTAGTTAAACTAAGGCTAATGCTGGGGCTTTGCAATATATCGTTTGGTAATAATTAGCATATTACGGTACTGACGCTGAGGAAGGCTACATTATGTAAATGAGCCCTCAAACAAAAGTTTTGTTTTTGTATGCTATGAGCATTACAACCAACTTCAGATGCTCCAGGCGATTTCCTGTGGTGTTTGGATGAATCAAGCTACCGACCCAACAATGTAAATTATTAAGTAGGTTGATGACATTCTAATCAGGTACTGGCAGATATTTCCTTTAAAAATAATTAGCATCAGACAGATGTTTCGATTTGAGCAGTATTTTAAACCGACTGTCTGATGAGGTATATCTTCTACTCCACACTTAGATGTTACTATCCTAAAATGAAATTTTATTTAATTTGCTGCATTTGGTAGAATGCAGCAAATTTGCAAATTTGCATTTGGTAGAAATAAATGTTACATTTCTCCATATTACTGATCCTGGTACGTGTAATGCCAATGTTTCCATTTTATAATTGTTGAAGTGTTGGTACTGACATCACAATCCATTGATATGTACATAACAAATATTGGGTAATACGTTTTTTATCTAAAGCTGGAGTATTTAAATGTGAAGCCAATTTCAGTAGGTTTTGCATGAATAGTAATAGTTTGAGTCCTATAAGCAAAGTTTACCTTTAGGGATATAATTCATATAAGAGAGTTAGAGCGCTCTAGTGCTAGTGCTTTATTTCTACGGTTACTAACTGGGTTTAGCCCACCCACAAGCAAGAACACTGTGCTTTAGGAGACTAAAATAACCCTAATTAGAAGAGAACCTGCTCATTAACCTCACAAACAGCACTTCCACTTGTGAAATTATAATATACACTGATCAACCACAACATTAAACACAGGTGAAGTGAATAACATTGATTATCTTGTTACAATGACACCTGTAAAGGGTGGGATATATTAGGCAGCAAGTGAACAGTCAGGTCAAGCTGAAGTTGATGTATTAGAAGCAAGAAAAATGGGCAAGCATAATTGTGATGTCTAGATGACTGGGTCAGAGCATCTATAAAACAGCAGGTCTTGTGGGCTGTTAATCATACGCAGAGATTAGTACCTACCGAAAGTCAGTACCTACCAAAAAAAGGGAGCATGATCAGTGCACTGGCGACAGGGTCATGGGCATCCAAGCCTTACTGATGCACGTGGGGAGTGAAGGCTTGTCTAATCCCACTGAAGATCTACTGCAGCACAAATTGCTTAAAAAGGTTAACGATGGAAAGGTGTCAAAACAAAATTGCAGGTCGCAGAGTATGGGACTGGATAGCCACAGACAGGCCAGAGTGCCAACACTGACCCCAGTCCACCGCTGAAAGTGACTACAATGGGCACATGAGAACCAAAACTTAACCTTGGAGCAATGGATGAAAGTGACATGGTCTACATCATGTGGATGACTTGTTCTCAGACCGTCTGTGTGGGTCTGTGGCACACAATATTAGGTAGGTGGTTTTAAAGGTATGGCTGATCTGTGTAATATATATATTTGTGCATGTGTGTGTGTGTGTGTGTGTGTGTGTGTGTGTGTGTGTGTGTGTGTGAGCGTGTGTGTGTGTTTGTATGAAATGTATAAACAATGCTGCCTAGGAAAGAGAAACCATGGCTATGGATTTACCTGTCCCATTTTAGGAGGGGAAGTTTTTAAATACAATCTTCTAGCATTTTTCTTATAACGAATCAAGCTAATGAATTCATGCTACTACTTAATACCTCCAACCAATCAGAATTAGGCTCCCTACAGGTCTACAATAGAGATGTGTAAGATACAAACTGTAACTCATATAAGGAGAGAAAAGGGCACTGACTTTACAGTGTTCACTGATTAACACAAATTACAGAAAACATGTCTCTGTATGACAGCAACATACAAAGACATATTAGTTCAGAATTTAATTGACCAAGATAATGAACTTAAGGAGAAGGTAAAAGTGAAGAAAGTGACAGTGACTAAATAGCCTAGCCAGACCTAAATCATGTTAAAAATGGAGGGTATGGAGGATCTGGAAATTGAGAGTCTTTTATAGGCTTGCAACCTTGGAAAATTGAATAGCAACAGGCCACAACTGAACCAAAACATGGGAAAATATAATTACTTTTAATTGTAGACTTCTTGAAGCTGTGATTGCCAACAACACCTTAACAGCAATATATTAATAATTTGTCGTGTCTGAATATGTTTTTCTCTATCAATTTCATTATTGGCCCTGAATACTGTAAAAGCATTGTGTGTAAATGTGAAATGCATATATGCACTGAAAATGTCTGAATGCTTTGTCTGCACTGTAAGTTGCAGAATAGCTTGGAGCACTACACGTACGTTTCTGTGGAAAACACCTGTCTCAGTTCATTAGGGATCGTATGTAAAAGAAGAAGGGAGCATTGTACAGAGCAACTCTCAAACTTCAACAGTTTTCATCCAGAACTGTTCTATCAATAAGAAGCGCTGATCTACGTTCCAGCGTTTCTTATTGACTGAGCTCAACTGACAGATTTGTATTATCGGCAGTGCAGCTGTATTGACAAGAAGAGGTACATTATGGGCTCTCTTGTCAAATCTCTAAATGTAGAATTAGCCATTAACCCAAGACAAATAGGCTTTCTGTGCACAATCACCTAAGTACATCTTTCGTATTGATATCTTGTGTCCATGGAGACATGTGATCTGTTCTCAGACTAGACTAAATGGGTGTCCTATCAAACACCTAGCCCCATTCTCCATTTGACATCACCAGCTACAGCCTCAATAGCCCGCCATTGAACGGCCAATGTCTGAAATGGTCATAAATGACAAAATATTCTAAGATATACACGATTTGAACTATATTTGAACACGTCTAATTCAGCCAGGAACGTGGTAAAATTTACGAGGCTTTTAACCTTGAGGAATTTACATTCAAATGCACATACTTCAGCACTTCAATGAGTATAGATTAGGCAGCATAAAATCTCAGCAATTGTATAGCACTTTCCCTTTTAGAGCCTTCTATTCTCACCTGGAATCCCACAGATTCCATCACAGACAAACACACAGTTTACAAGTGTGAGCAATCTCTGTATTTCTATTGCTAGAATGAGATAATGAAGGATGGCATGTAAGGGACACAGAGGTTAGCGACAGGAAAAGGAGGCTTCTTTATAGACTCACAATAAAGAGTGTCTTTTTCTGTAGGTATGCTGAGTGCCTGAGTTAACAAACCAATGACAGTGCAGACAGAAGTGATGGCACTTAGGAAGGTCTATAACATATCTGAACCTGTAGCCTTGCGAGCCCATTATCTACTTGTTCTGACTCTTATTTCCTGATTTAAACTCGTTCATTTATCTAATTACATAATCATTTGGCTGCTATCCAGAGGCCCTTTTGCTTTCAAGCTAGGCACCATTAGAGATAATACACACAAGCAACACAAGTAATGAACTGTAAGATTGCTCCTTGTTGCTAAAATCGGGTGACACTGGGGTCTGGAGTCATTTAAGACCCAATGTTACAGACACAATTAATAGCACATTCAATAAGAAGTCTGTTGTGACAGACAGTATGGGACAGATTAGAATGCAAATTTTACATTTATATTTGATTGGATGAGAGATCAGAATCAACCAAGATCAGAATCGGTAGATTTTTGATCAAAACATACAATCATTTTTCCCCCCCAATATGAGTTGGTATTTAATGAGGTAAATACTGTGCCGCAGTTATGTATACTCTTGAGCAGCTGGTGGCTGAGTGGTTAGGGAGTTGTCCCTGCGATTAAAAGGTTGTGGGTTCAAATCCCAGGACTGCTAGTGGCACCTCTGAGGTACCCTTGAGCAAAATACCATCCCCACACACTGCTCCCTGGGTGCTGTGTTCCTGGCTGCCCGCTGCTTCACTGGTTGAATGGGTTAAAGGCAGAGAACAATTTCGTGCTGTTCACACTGTGTGCTGTGATGTGTTCACGTATGACAAATGCACACTTTACACCCCTTTGTTGTATTATGAATGATGGTACTACACCTACATCAAAATGTCATAGCACAATTATACATGCGCTGTGCTAAATAGACAGTCATCTTATATTTTCAGTGGAACACAGGAAACTACTGTATTCATGTTATTGGAAAAGGCAACTCATTTTTCATGTACAAATTTAAAATGGCTGTTTGGACATATGCTAGCTAGTAATGTGAATAATATTACTAAATTACATGTTAATAATAATCTTTATTAAGTTATTCAGGCTGTGACTAAGCAATAAAAAGTACTGGAAATGTGCTGGTGTGTCTCAGATATTTTTAGCCCACCCAGTGTGAGCTTTGTGTTAAAAAAAAAAAAAAAAAAAAGCTAATAAAATTGGTACAGAAATAGGAACCAGGGCCAGCCATTTAATAATAACCATACAGGTTATAATTGGACTTTGAAGAATAGTCAAATAGTTCCAGGGAATATCAAATAGTATTTTTGCTGGAAATGCCCATTTCTAATCTGAATGCAAATGGGAGTGTTTTGACCAGATTGGTGGTGTAACATGTCTTGGCAGTTGACATACTACTTCCTGAAAATGGACATTACATTCTACTCTAATCTAACACCAGAAATATACTTTAAAAACCGCCTTTCGAGATCTTGATGAGAAAAGATAGTACATAAAATATTGAATGTGGCTCCCCATTTAAAAATGAACCACAGCCAGCCAGACAGTACAGATTCCATTTAAGCCATGCATGCTTGGGTGGAATCAGCTAACAAACATTCACAAAGGGATTTATTTTTATTTTAATGCTCTTCCCACAGCTGTTCAGCATCTGCAGTGAGCCCACTGGACATCTTTTTTCATGAAGCAGACACTTGCACAAACATAATTAGTTGCTGCACTCTCAAATATTATTAAGCGCCTGACAATCAGTCATTTTAATTGGAGGCATCCAGCACAAATGATATTGATGATGGGACTGCATATTTTGAGAAAGTTTGCATCTGAAAGAAAACCTCTTGCAGGTCAGGGTAATCAGAGAGATCCAATTTTCTCATGGTGAGTAATGTGAAAACTGTTGTGCCACAACATAAGCACACTGTAATAGGTTGTGCCCCTGAAATATGCACATTATAATGAGAAAATAACCATACAAGCTCCCTGCCACCTTTGGTGCCAGTGAATGGATATGCGGTGCGCAGTACACTAATGAGAACCCAGAGCGCTGCTCGGCTGAATGGAAAGCACAAAGACAGGGCTGGCAAACTCAAACACCTGCAGTCTTCTCCTCAAGGCCCTCGATGCTCCGGAGGACATCGGCTTGACAAAAAATGAGCATGGATGGATGGACAAACACCTTGCAGAGCTTAATGACTATGCCCCCCCAACCATATGAAGCATCATTACTTAATGTGAGAACACGCAGGGATGTAAACACAAACACACAGCTACAGATGCAAAAGAGTTTCAGACAAATAGAAAGAAAACGCCATCTGCACGAAGGGTATGTTTAAAACGTGCACATGATAACAGCACGAATAAAGAATTACAGGTACTTGCTCAGAATGCTGCTTCAGTCTCCAGTGCTTTTCTGCAAGACGTTTGCAACCCCTGCCGTCTCCTCCCAGACGCATCAGTGGTCTCGCAGTCGTGTGCCTTTTCCCTATCCATTTGCCAAGCGGGTCCTGATATCAATTGCTATGCGGCGAGTTTCTTACTCAGCATGTTTGCATTTATCCCACCTGAATGATCAACTCAAAAGTGAACCGAGCAGGAAAAAAAACATAATGAAATCCCTGGGAAGTATATCTGCTGGTGCTACTTTTATCTAAAACCTCTCAAAACTCTCAAACAAGAATAACACAGTGGAACAACTGAGGAGTATCATTCCAAAACACTGTATATCCACTTGTAACAGTGTTGGGTATGAATTGTTTTCAAAAGCACAGCAGCTGAAATATTAAAAACGTATTTCATTTTCTCTAATAAAGGTGGTAATACAGTTTTCATATTTCTCGTATGCGTAAAGCCAACTCCCAACAATATACATCATGAGAAAAAGGTAATTTATGAAAGTGCCATGCATTTTGGAATGAAATCTTTCAACCATTAGACAACTACATTAAACACATATATTAAAACAAAAGCTGTGTGACACAGATTTTATATTCTACATTGATGAATTATTGAATAGATTTATCCAAACCCAGCTCCAAAGCAGGCTGTCTAGAAATCTCCAGCATTTTTGATTGGTTTAGTTTAGTTGAGGTACAACAAAAATGTGGACCATCTGGGGTCTCCAAGGACTGGGGCAGGAAAACAGTGGATTAATTCATATCTGAACATATCAACGAGCGAAGCTTTATTAAAAGCCTGACACACTCAGTAAGAGAAACATGAAAGTGCTAAAGCCAGTGTCAGATTAAGCTTGGGTCCTCTGGAAGCTCTTTTCACTTAATGCATCTGCTTCCATTATAGAGATGAGGAAGAGACGGGAATGTAATAAACAGGTTTCTGTGGCAGCAGATTAATTACACCATTCAGAAGGCTTGTAGGCTTCGACATAGTGCACTTGAGTCGGCCAAAGGCAAGGTTGTAGACATCCTTTCAATTAGATTCTACTTTTAGACTCCGTGCCCATGGGACAAACAAGCAATGTCACTGCAGTGGAATCTAAAGTGTTGGAGTCTTACTGCAGGCCATGTGATTCCATGAAGTACATGAGTGCAAGTATTTGATAAATTAATCATGGGGAACATTCAAGGGTGACTGCTATTGTAAACACCAAGGCTTTAGAGGCACTGAACTCTACCACTAGAAAGCAAGGCAACCCATTCACATAGGTGGCAACTAATCTAAGCGGTGTCATCTTTGATATCTTAGCGCTGATAAGTCCATGCTCTTGAGCTGGGGCCGCTACAGTAATTATGAGCCGTGATAATGACAGTTGTGGAACCATATTAACCTTGAATGGATTGGCAATAAAAGATGCCGACTCCTATTTTCGAAAAGCTTTTGCAAATGTCTGAAATTTGCTGGGAAAAACAACATTAATGTTCCTGGCACAACTGATGCAAACTGATGCATCTTTGCGGAGCAGTCACAGTTGGCTGTTTGTAAAGGGTACTGCGTCCCTGGAACGGCTCAACTCTGGCCAGGATTTCACAGAGCAAAGACAATACCCAAAGCAAACATTCGCCAGAGACACTGCCCTTTTGCTGTGTTTCTCCACCTGTCCTTTGAACATATGAAACTCACCCGAGAGCTCAACAATCTTTCAGGCTGACATGAGGGGCAGGGCAAATGAAGATTACATTAAACAGACACATATGGTTCATTCCAATAATAGAAAGCGCTCTGCAGTGGATACTCCTGAGTTGTGTTTACTGAAATACAGAGAGGCACCGCAGGGAAAAATAAGTCTTGAACAAGGCAAAGCTTTGAGAGGGTCTTTAACTAGAGAGGTGAAACGATATTACCCTACCTGTGGCGATACTTCTTTCAGTTCTCTAGGCGCCCGGAGAGTGGAGTGATAAATATGGTAAGCCTCTTAAAATTGAGACTGTCAAGTTTTTCACTCATCCAATATATTTGAGAAGCACTTTTTCCACCTCCCACCAATGATACTCTATTTGATCCATCAAGTTTTGAAGTGTCTGTGGATATTTGCTGTAACCCTGTATGATGCAGCTTGGGCTTTAACAAAAAAGGGAATCTAATTAGAGAAGCTGGGTGCTGGGATGCAGTGCTGGACCTTGATGGAACAAGCTGTGTACACAGACCTTGAGCAAAGGCCACATTCCAGAGTCTGAGCTTTTGCATATGAGCTGATAAACTAGCCAGAAGGTTAGTAAGCCATAAAACAGCAATTTGTTAATCCATAAAACACCTCTTTGTGAGCAATATAAACTGAACTATTCATTCAGGAGACTGCCAGCTGAAGTACCCTCGTTGTTCCTTTTTTCATTGGCTACAGTGTCTCTGTGCTCTCTTTTTCCTTTCTGACCCTTGATCCAAACACAAACCCCAGCCAACCAACCAACGACTCACACACACACACACACACCCTCACACTCCCACACACATCTCAGAACACTTTAAAGGTAACACTTCCTCTTGGTAATGTGTTCATGTCACCATTTTATTCAGACATGTCATTTTTGTATTACCAAATAGCACTCACATATCAAGACCACTGGGCGAAACCACATAATAACTCTCACGCTCAAACTACACAAACCTTTCTGTATCTCTGGATATTATTACTTTCAGTGAAGTGCTGCCAATCCAAGCTTCAACCTCAGCTGAATAGCTGGCTACCACCGTGGCGACGGCCAGCTTCTCTGAATTACGTCAAGTTTTCCAGAATTCAAAACAGCGTCCAGAAAAGAAAACACTGTGTCTCTTTGAACTCCTGTCAGACCATCCCTGCTAAACCTAGAAGGTGTAGCTCATGAATCACAGAGAAAAATCATCAGATTGGGCTTTTAAAAATCATAGCTCTAACTCAGACAAGTTCACACGTGCAGGACCCCACAAGTGTACCGATTCCCTCGTGGAACGGGTCTGGTTGGCGGTTTGTTCCCTCATGAGGGTCACACCTAGTGGGGTAGAGGACAGTGAGTGCAGACTTAGATAAAACATGGCCCTGAAGTCCCTCAACACTCTGGTACCCCTATCTTGGTGAGAAAAGCAAGCACACCATCTCATTCCCTCTTTCGCTCTCTGTCTTTTCCTTTCCGAGTTTGTCGCCTCATCGTGTGCCTGCCAGCTCCTGCTCTCAGCCACACTATTTATAGGTTATCAGATGTGTCACCTCTCACATTCTACACGTCCTCTCCTTTTCATCACTCAGCTCTCTCAGGGCCTAGAACACACTGCCTTACGCCATCAGCAAGACTACAACAGCCAGCACCATACAACAGTTACCTACATCTGCTGATCAGGACCAAGAGCTTCCTTAGGAGGAGAAGTTTGGAAAACTCTATGGAGTCACATTCTATTTTCAATACTGGATAATGGCTTTCATCATTAATGCTGCTTGGGAGACGAGTCTGTGCCAACGTGCATGACCTACGTACCAGGTTAATAATTATGAAGTGATAAAATAACAGAACTGAGAAGTTGCTCTCGACAGCTGCGCTACTTTTTTGGACGGCAGGTATTTGTTTTAGTGTGGATATAAAAGATGATCTTTCTGCTTATTGCGCAAGCTTCCTGCTCTCCTATCTGAGCCCACAGCGCGACGGCTCTGCTCCTCAATTAAACCTTGACATAAAGGCTGGCTGTCAACGATAAACCCCTCCATCCTCAATCATGGGGAGAAGTCACCTTCGTGCTCCTGTACAGTAAAAAAGGCACAAGTTCCCTCGAGACAGAAGCCATGACAGTTTCAAGAACAGCTTCTTGTTCCCATTTGTTGCACACCATCAAAAGCACTGAAATCAAAGCGGCCACAGAATCGCTCCTTTCTAATTATATCCGTCATGTATTCACATTGCACTACTGTACAGCTGGAGCTGTCAAGGCCATCTTCCACAGCTATTCACAGCTCCTTCATCTGAACTACAGGTTAAATCAACTCATTGATGTACGCACGCACACACACACACACACACACACACACACACACACACACACACACATATAAAAAAAAGACAACCCCACACACACCACACACAAGCCTCAAATGGAGACTGAGGGCGGCAGTGAACCATGGAGCACCTGAAGGAGCAAGCAAACACAATCTCATCACCCTAAGATGCATTGCTCCTGACAACAACGATGCCATTAAGGCTGCATAATAGGCGAATGGCTTTCCTTTGGCCTCATCATTCCAGCTAGGTGCACCCACCCCATCTTAGCAGCACGAGAGAGGATCAGACAGTAGAGTTCACTGGTGCTGTTGGTTCTGCACAGCTCCAGCTCTCTGTTCCACTCCCCCTGACCAGCTTCGGTCCAGTCCTGCACCTGCTTCCACGTCTGTCCGATCCATGCTGCCTGGGTCTCATTTGTCATTAATTACATTACTTAGATATAATCAGTTTGTCTGTTGCATTTAATTGACCTTGTAATTTTAGATTCACACTCGCGCCAAGTCATTTAATTCAATACAAATGCAAGGCAAACATATTAGCGGTGACGTACTCTCTCCTTCGCTGCATATTAGCTTGTCTGCCATTAGGGGAATTTTCATTCTGTTGATTGCACCATAACCCCAGTCAGTCACGTGCCATTCATGTGCTTTAGCTGAAGAAGTGAAGAAGAAACAAAATGCGAAGGCTGGCAGCCACCATTTCCAGGTTCATTTGATGCAAATGTTAGTTTGATTTCTTGTCTTTTTTCAAATGCATGAAGCACTGAAATCTCTCCACCTGAGGGACTGCTCTAAGCAGAGCCCGTCTATCAGTATTCTTTTTGTCCAAGTTTGGTCACTGCTGCTTTCATTGCACTGATAACTTCAAATTCGGCGTGGCCTGTACAGGGAAAAGTGCTACCTCTCTGGGACAAGAGCAGAAATATCACTCGGTCAAATTGGCTGGGAGGAAAGGAAAGAGAGTGCTGCTGCTTGTTTCATTTGTTTGATAATGTATCACAATAAGCACTCCGGCATGCATACTGAACCACATGTTGTTCTTATACAAAGTGCACATACACTCTGACTTTGTTTGAATTGCACAAAATTATAGTAATCAGTCCAGTCATATTCCGCCAGTAGCTTATAGCTTAAAAGCCCAAGCTGTAGCACACAATGCTTGGTGACTATGCTGGAGGACAAGTAAACTGTAATGGATGTGTCTGAAGGTATAGCTCAAGCAAATGAACATGATACAACACCTGCACTGTCTTATGTCTTCCGCTATACAATTGCCACATGATAATTCATATGACCATATCAGACTATTTGGGGTCGTTACCACTAATAGAAACATCAATTAATTGGACCTCCAGAATGTTTATTAAGCCGCGTTAACATTTTAATGACATGCACCTGGCAGCCAACAACAAAAACACACACCTTGCATTACACAGGCAGTGAGGCATAAAGAGGTACAGTCATTTGCTATTTTTGCACATTAAGAGAATGCAATTACACTCATAGGCATGATTAAGCTGATCATCATGGCCCTGTCAATAACTGCTAATATATGGATGGGACTTGGAATTAAAAAAACAGCTGACCGAGCAATGCTTCACCATCCTGTGCCATTTCTGTCTATAATCTTAAAGCTCCTTGATGAAAAATCTCTGAAATACCACCCCCTGCATTAATCTGTTGGCATTTATGAAAAAAGGACCAACTTTGAGACATGTGATTCGATACACTGTCCTTCAGAGCTCATGGTCATTGCTGCTGATAGCAAAAGCTTATTATAATTGTATATATACATTAGTGCTGGGCATGTTAACGCGTTATTATCACGTTAACGCATTATTTACTTAACGCTGACAATTAATTTATTGCGCGTTAACGCAGTTTTTTTTTTTTTTTAATTCTTTTATTTTGAAAGTTTGTTCCTTTTTGTGCTCGGGGTGGAGTCTCAGCTGGTTTTTGCGGGGTCAGGCGTCCCATTACTTTTGTCCATATAATATGTCATCATTGCTTTTGTCCATATAATATGTCATCATTACTTTTGTCCATATTATATGTCCATTACTTTATCTATATAAAATGGACAAAAGTAACGGGACGCCTGACCCCGCGAAAATCAGCCGAGACCTAGAGCTCTGCGTGGACAAAAGTATTAGGACGCCTGACCATTACACCAACAGAGACTTTAATGACACTGCATTCAGATCCATAGACTTTCATAGTTGGTCCTCTTTGCAGCTG
>JBBPCZ010000148.1:10502205-10521177 GCA_037974445.1 Brycinus macrolepidotus | reverse complement strand
ATATATATATATATATATATATATATATAGATATATATGTAAACCATTCTTTACATACGTAATCGGGGACAGTTTAAAGTCCCAGTTTGTTAGTACACTGTGTATATTGATCTGATAGCAGTGATTCAAAACTAGTGCCGTCATGTGTTAGGGTTTAGTTGAGGGTTTGTGGAGGAAAGGAAGTGTCTGAACGCTGTAATAAAAAATATCCTCAGAAAATATGAATTTGATGAATGTATTGTTGTGCATCCAGTCTTATACAGCGAAAGCAAATCAGAATTCTTTCCATTTTGTCATTTCTTGGCGCTAAAACAAACAACAATCAATTCAGAAATGAACCTCACAGAATGTAAATCAAAGGTTAATGTAACCCATTATATAATTAACTTTCTAATTAAATGTATTACTGCATGATTACAACTTAATAGTATAGCAACATTTGAAGTAATAACTCCACACTTATAAAGGTTATACAGAAGTTTCTCAGCAGCACAAAACAGATATAGGAGTATGTAAATTTTCTTTCATATTTCCTTCAAGCCTGTGCATGAGCGGGTGAGCTGCTCCAGCAGCAGCCTCTTGATCTGGGAGCTCATTTAAATGTGAATGATTAAAGGAAAAATGTGGTCCCTTACAGACTCCAAATGGCACCGTGACATCATGGGGTTCAGGGTGGGTCATTAGACCTGGCATGACAGTCACAAAATAGCCACCTGCCACAACTCTGCCCGCCAGCTCATGCCTCCCCACCTCTAACACATTAGCCTCCTTTACAATAGCGCCACCAAGCAGACCACTGTCAGAGGACTTTTATGAGGGTAGTGATTATTACTTCATTACGTTAGTCATCACCCTTCAGCTGCAGCCACTGAGTGCACACATGAGAGGAGCAGTGGAATTTCACGGGTCGCAGGCCTGACAAAATATCTGTTTCCGCTCCAAACTGTATAACAAAAGGTGGGCCAAGCGAAAGTCAGGAATTTACAGTCCCAGAGGGTAAGATTAACACTGCCATTGTTTGACACTGTTTCACTTTATTAGTGGGAGGATAATTTTGCTGGCTTTTTCAGTTTATAGTTCATCGGTTTTATTTTTCCATCATATTTCTGGATCTGCTTGAGCTTTTACCTAAAGACTTCTGCCAGTTCCACCTCGTGTTGCTATATTTGGAATTTTTGATACTTGATGGTTTTTCCATAGCTTTCAAAGCTGCTAAAAAAAATTCCATTGACTCCTATGGCAGGAGGCCAAAGTTTCTGAAGGAGAACGGCCCCACTGCAGATGCTGAAACTGTCATAATGCAACCTATTAAAATTACTTCTCTGCGTCTCACCATTTAATGGGTCCACTGAAACAGTTATCAGACTACAGCATACTTATCTGGCCCATTTTTAACTGGTATCTGCCCACAGGCTTCAATTCAGGCCTGAATTGCTCTACCTCCCAGATAAAGAAACCAAACACAATACAAATGCTCCTTACACACACACATACACACACACTCACATGCACAGCTGCTCACGAATCAAAGCCACCTGTGAAAAATGTAGCATAGAAAGGAAAGGAAGGAAAAATGTGCCTTGTTTGTAGACTTTAAAAACCCGAACAAAAAATGCCCAACTCTACTAATGTTCTGCAGGGTTTTGGAGAGCAGGAAACAAGGCTAATTTTTTGGAGAACTACACTGATGTCTTTCGAGCATCAGAAAGATACCCACTCCATGGAGGGGACCGTTACTACAAAGGATAAAGAGAATGGAGTGCACTCATTCAAATTACTAATTTCCTCAAGAGAGTAAGAGAGAAAAATGCAGCATAGCCCTTAAGAAAAGCCTGCGCAAGCCACTTTTTTCACACAATCCCGTGCGGTTTCCTACTATTATACCTCACCATTCCTTCCACCCAAAGGAACGTCTCTCTTTTGATAACATCACACTTTAAAGCTGAGAGCTCGAGTGGTTTCAGGCTCATGTTGGCATAGATCATTTGTGCAAATCTATGGCAAATCTATGCACGTTGGGATTCTGGGCATGGCGCGTGTTTGCATAGAGGCAATGTGGAGATGTAAATGGCATCGTCATTTCACTGGGTACAGATGACAGATTGCTTCTAGAGTCCCGCGGTCATATTTTAGAGAGGGGAGTAAAGATTACAGTGCCACTGATCCAGAAGTGGAGGAATATGCTGAATGTGTAAAATATTTATTCCACTCCGAGCCTGAGCACTTGGCAGGGTGTCGAGTATTTATGGCCTTTCTTTTCAAATAGGAATCCGAAAGCCTGAGCCCATAAGAGCTCCCTGGAATTCCACCATTCAGGCAATTAATAACTCAGCTTTTAATGCGATTCCTCTGAAAAAACAAAACATTTGGTTTCATCTCGTCCACCTCGATCCGACTCTGTAAGGCTTCAGCAGGTGTTTCCTCTCTCTGCTAGATTCCACACTGACCTTCTGACCTGTTGGTCAACAGAGAAACTCCAACAGATAACCAGCATGGTCGTGTGAAACCAAACACTGGCTCTCACGCTAAGCTTAACATGGGTCCACGTTCAACAAAAACACTTTTTCATCTGCCCACTTTTCAGGAAAACAGTATAGATTAGGTTGTAGGAAAAACATGAAAACTGCTCCCACTGAGGGAGAGAGAAAATATTTGTTAATACCAAGATTCAGTGTTAATATCAGCACCCAATGGCTGGAAAAAAATTTAGACAGTAGGAGAAGAAAAAGGCTGGAAATGTGAGCGATTTGGCCTTTGTGATCAATAACTGTGTAGGCGAGCATGCAGTATGGAACACTAGCATAAAATTGCTTCCGTGATTTATTTTCCTGTCTTCTACTCTGGGAGAGTAAAAAACTCTACACGGTGGGCAATATTACACAGTACATGCCAAACTTTTGTCACATAAAACCATATGAGTCATGGCCCTACTTTTGAACTTTTAACCCAAGAAGCAAATAAGCATTTATAGATCACTCTGCTTTAGCGGAGTGTTTTCTAGTGCTAAACCTGAGGGACCTTGTTTGCTCCGTACTCTTCGGGTTTTTTCCTTCTCTAACCCACCTGATTCATCTCGGCAGCTAATCGCAGGGCTTCTCATGAGCTGAATCTGACGTGTCTGAAGAAGAAACACATGAAACTATGCAGTGCTGCAGTGCTCTGTTCCCTCAGGATGGAATGGTGAAACATTTCTTTAAAGGGTATCTTTTCCCCGAGCTGCCACTAGCCAGATTTCAAAGGCATGAATCTTTATATTGAAAGATTTTTACTAATCTCAGCTTGAAATCTGAATTCTGAATTTGAAAATAGGCACAGCCTGTCCACATGGCAGCTATCATGGCAACACCCTCAGATAGTTATTTCCAGCCATATAAGTAAATTATACACTTACCGTATACATATAATATATTTACATAAAAATGAAATAATATACTTCATACTGACCTGTACGTATTACAATATAGTAAAGAATATGTTATCAGGCTAAATTTAATTGTATTTTCTTCCTTACAAAATTGGCTAGTTGACAAATGAGTAAAACCTAGTGCTTGGAAGTATACTGGCAAAGTATAAAGATTTCAAATTAAAATGAATTATTAATTGGGGGCTGCATTGTGACCCTTAAATACAGTCTTTTAATATGTCATCTAATCATTATTATTAATATGTCTCACTATATATTTTGTTTATAAACTGTTGATAGTCTTCTGTAAATCGTGGTAAAAACATATGATAGGCATTCGTTTTTGCTCAAAAAATATTAAAATTAAACAGGAAACATTGTAATGTCCAGAAAAAATCCAAAACTGTATTACACTTTCACTTTTTTGATGGTTGAAAACCTCTTTTCCTCTTTGAAACACGACCATATATCCACAACAAGGGGTGGTCTTTCTTACGCTACAAAAGCAAGGCTCTTTTTCTGAATGGTGGGACGTTCTGTAATATAACTGCCACACTGGATGTTACAAACTATTCTGTTCATATTTCACTCAGTGAACTGTCACCTCTTCCTTTGACATTGTCTTTGGAGGGTGACCTTCCTCATTTCCCTCTGGGAATATTGTGGACTGAGGTGGTCTACGATCAACAAGACCATCCCGAAATAGTGTTTCACTAGGAAAGAGGGCAGGTCTATGTTAGCTACACGGCAAATGCGAAATCGGAAGCAAAATAAAAAGCAAAATCTCAGACTATTTGGATATTAAAGTGCATTACTGATAACTTTCTCAGCCCAATACCTGGTTATACTGCAGAGCACCCCAGGTCCCTCTTGACCATTTTCTTAGCAGCTGAGTGGATTTTTTTACACGTGGCCCTGGTTTATTCATTTTAACTGAACCCACAATGCATGTTCTAGTACATTTCTGTGGAGCAGTGTGTTCAGTCCATGACCAAAATTCCATGAACACAGCAACGGGTCAGATTTTCCAAGTGAGGCTTTGAACAGTATGGGTCACTCCATGACTGAGTTAGACATGCACACAGTCACTTTGCGAGGCTAAACAAAAAGGTTAACACCCTTCTCCAAGTGCACTGAAGCACCTGACTGCGCTGTGGGGCATGTGATGTAAAAATGTGACCTCAAACGCCTTGGAAGAAGTTGGTCCAGTCTTAAAATATGGAAGTTAAGCACATTCCTTCTATCAACTTTTCATTTATTGTATCATGATTGGCATGTGCATGCTGTTAACAGTATTACTGCTCTAATTAAATCATAAACAGAAGTCAACAGACATGCGAACAAGACATGATACATTTACAAATGCAATACCTTTTTCACCTAACTCACGCCAGCTGTAAATTACGGTGTTTTATCTCAAAATGATCTTCATATGTACTGTTATCAAAGCATTTCAAATTATTTATGTCAGTATTTTTAAATTTATTGCCTAGATCTAGCGCAGCCTTTGCTTGTCCTCACTGAGGATGACAGGGGAGAGAGAGAGAGAGAGAGAGAGAGAGAGAGAGAGAGAGAGAGAGAGAGAGACGGAGTGAGAGGGAGAAGGAAAGAGAGAGAGGGAGAGACAGAGACAGTGACAGAGAGACAGAGATAAGGACTGAAAACTGGAAATGAATGCACTGAGTGAGTATTATTAGCATATAGAAAAAGTCTGTCAGGGTGTAAAGAGCTTAAATATTTCATATTGTTTTCCTTTTTTGGCCTTTTAGGGCACTGCTACTGCATCCAGTGAACCTATAATGGATCAATATTACTCAAATACATTTAATATATTTTCCTACTGTACATAGGCTTTTCATACATTATTCATATGTTAATTTATAGGCTGTCTAGAGGTCAGGTGCCAGAGTAAATTATAACACTGTACATTTAGCCCCTCGTTTGCTGTTTGTTGGTGACTCTTTATGGTTAATGAAATGATTGATTTTTAGTTTTATCTTTAAAAAAACATTTCTAATTGCATGTATAAATCATACAGTCTAATATAAAAACAATTAACTGTCTGTTAAAGACAACGTTGTTCTTTATTTGGTGCAATGAGGTGCTAATTTTTCATCATGATATGAAACGTCTAACATTTTGATGTCAAAAAGGCTTTGCTTGTACTTTCCCTGATAGGCAAGGTGACAGCTAGGGGTTGCACCCTATTATCTCCCCATCTGTAAAGGGAAAATGAAGCCTTCAAGAGTTGATATGTTTGCATTATCTCATCAGTGCTCCGGGGTTACCGCAAAACTATTTGCAGAGCTCTTTTTTCTCCATCTGATCAACCAGTCAGTTTGGTCATTTTGACGAGCAAAATCTTTCGCACGGTCATCTAAAACTATGTCTTGCACGAGCACTCTAAAGCTAACGCAAAAGTCATTCCTGGACATGGCAATTACCTCAGTCTACGATTAACTGAAAATGCAATCAAAGTTCTGCAAAACCAAATAAAAAAAAAGTAAATTAACTACTCGCTTGCTGCCCTCACCCAAGGGAAAATAATTCATAATTTCATTAACCTTCTCTGAAATAACACAACTGACAATTAACTTCATTTTAAGACATGCAGGAAAGACAAGAGAGGGAAAAACAGAATCTCACATTAGCCTGCTTAGGCATGGCTCCTCGCTCTGAAGAGTCATACTCATCATTTTAATTTAGCAGATAGGAAGCCATATTTCAACGCTGGCATGAATTATGTGACACCCTTCACTTCGATTAGGCTGCCACACAGTGCTCGCGAAATTCAATAGTTGCACATGCATTCCAAGTCCACACAAATCAATCAGTTATGGTTATAAAGCCTCCCGCTTGAACACCCCACTACAAATCAATGGTCAAAAGAATGGCAATCAAGAAATTACATGTGGTTGTGCTGTTGAATTTGCCTGGTGTTCCTCACAATTACACTGACACCAATGTTTAAATCCCCCAATGTGGGCAGACGCAAAGAGGCATGTTTCCGATATACAAGAGCCAACTGAAAAAAGAGAAAGATTGAGAGTGAAAAAGAAACCAGTAGTGCCTGCAGTAAACTGATTGCACAGATGGTGTGGCAATTAAATGCAAAGGTTTCCAGTCAGGAATGAGTGGCGTGGCTCTGTGTGCTGGCACAGACGGCAGATGAAGAGCAGGGAATAGTCTTTAAACAAGGACAAGACTACAGTTACCTGAGAAATAGGCAAGAACATTATTATTATTATTATTATTATTATTATTATTATTATTATTATTATCATTATTATTATTATTATTATCATTATTATTAAAGGCACAGATGTTAATCATTAAGTGCTGTAGTAATTTGTCCAGATTAAACAACTCAGACCCACTCCGTGACTGCTGTGGTCTGTCTCTACAACAAAACCGAACACTAGCAGCGCTACGTCCAGATGAAATTCAAGGATTTTGTGGAAAAAAATCACTTTCTCCACATGACTACATTTATCCCCATTTGTCACATCCTGGCACTAAGGCCAGCCTATGCCCTCTTGGCACACAAACCGCATGAGCTCACAGCTTGAACTCATGAATTGGACACTACTATATTCCACTGGCAAACAGCTACGTAAAGCCAGAGATCTAAAGAGACTGCTTTGTATAACACTGTGCTTTTTATTCCCACATTGAACGAAAGGGAAAGGTTAAAATGCCAAGCGAATCCCAGTATGCAAGCTCTGATAACACTGCTGGCTCCTCAGATCAGATCAATACCAGCTAGCCCATTCCCAGAACTGTGCTGGGAACTCTCCAAATATCAAAAGACCTTGACACAGGAGTGGGGAATGAGCTGACACTGCTTGTACAAAAACTTTGTTGGACCTTTGGTAGTATAATACACTATAAAATGAAGCAGTATATAGTCCAGCTTAGCATCAGTACCACCCTGTAAGAGCAGTTTAAAGATGCAAGGCCATGGACCTATTAAGGCTGATTTGCTTGGAGCAAGCTGAAGAGACATCTAGATCATTTTAGAAGAGATCTCAAGCTCTTTCCCCAAGTGTTCCAAGTTAATCAGTAATCAGTGTTGAGACAGGTGTAAACTTTGGCGTATTGAGAACATTCACGATGGACTCGCACAAAAGACAGGTTGTTATTTCAGCGCACTGCCAATCATGTTAAGATAATACGACAAAAAAACATGAACAGGAAACTGATAAGGCCGCTAACGTTATCTATCCCTTTCTACGGGTCATAAAACTATCAGTTAGTACACTGAATGTTTGTTTCCTAACCTACTTTCATGAGATAGCAAGAGCAAGAGGGGGAAATGCCATTCCAACTTGTCTATTCCTTCAAAAGGCATACAGAAATCCAACTTTTCCTCATTCTTAGGAATAAATGACTTTGATGTAATGTGCAAACGCTGTTACCACTTATTCCCCATTCCAATCAAGCCACATATGGAAAAAAGCGCAGTTTTGAATTCAGTGTTCTTCAAGTGTCACAAGAATCAACTCATTTACATATATCTGCCTACTCAACCTGCAGCAGTTCAGCCATATCCGCTCACTTTTAAGTTAGAAGGAATATTTCACTCTGAACTGCTTTTTGAATGATGCACAGTACAGGGCAGCCAATCAGAACAGTAATTTACATATCTAAAGCTAATTTACATACATTAGTGTTTACAACACAAGGACAAAAATAGCATGTTTAATTTAGGGATATGAATAGGTTTGCATGTAAAAAATGTATATGACAATTTTGCAACATATTAACACACAAACATTATAAGTGCACCTCAGTAGAAAAAAGCATACAAGAAAATTCAGGATAGGAGCCCTTTAATATCTGGTATATTAGGTTTCAAAGTTTACAGCAATGCTCAAAGCCTTTAACCTGACCCTGAATGTCCAGTTTTCTCATAACTCTCCTTTTTTGAAGCTTTGAAGCTCTTGGCTATACTAGCTTACTTCAAAACATGGACCTTTTATATAGTTCATAATTGCCACGGGTTTTGGCAACATCATTAAAACTGCGTAATCGCTGGAGTCTTCAAAGTCTTTAAAAACTATAGTGTGGGATTTCCCAGTCATTCCTGCTACCGCATAAAAGTGTCTTAAGAACAGTGATGCTGTATAAATGCCATTTTGCTGTAAGCATTTATACCTCAACAACACTCAAGTAAACATAAGAACAAATGCAGTTCTGCAATTTATCCATTGTTTTTTTGCATAATGAGGCAACAGTTTATCAACCCAGCCTTGGCTTTGCATCATGTACAGCTAAATCATGGTAAACTGCACCTATAATTACAGCCTATGTTAAGCGTGACATCCTCAAGCCCTTGCCCACATGTGTTTAGAGCTTAAAACGAAGGCTGCCAGTTTGTGAGTGTGTGAATCCCCTTAAAAGGATAATCACTGACACTAATTTTCTCTTGTCTTCAGAAATGCAAATGTCACAATTCAAGTGACAAAAATACATATATGGTGAGTGGAGATAGCTGGAGGCTGGATGTGCCTTTCTACTCATGCAAATTCAAGTAGCTTATTTTTGATCGTTTATCCCTTTGATTACCAGGCGAAAATGACTCTAATCTGTGCAATATTGGGGGAATTATAAAAATCCATTTAATGAGCCATGCTGTTTTGATTATGTTCAATAAAATCACTTGACAGAGGAATAAAGGAGCCTGCCATCAATAATTATGCATGGCTGCTCATTTCTACACATGGCTTATTTGCAGATTATCATATCATGCCTTTCTCTGTCACACAAACCCAGCAAACGTGATTCTGATGCAAACTTGGGAGGAAATCCAAATGGAAGGCTTTTGAGTGCAGTACGGGAGCGGACCTCGGCTGCTCGGGGAAAGGTGTCCATTTTCCACTGACAACAGAGGGCTGAAAATTAACGAGAGGACAACTCAGCAAATAAATGCCTCCACTTTAATTAGCCATGGTCATTTATTTTGGATCAGTGGTCTATTATGTGAAAGGAAACTTCCCCCTCCCTTCTCCAACTAACCACCAAACTTTCCACACAGCACCTGCAGCCTGGTGTGGAATCAACACCTTCAACTTTCGTCCAGGTCCAGCTGGACACAAATGAGCAGTGAACTGAAGACCTGGGGGGGGGGCTGGTGTTGGAGCCACATCCCTGAATCGAAATAAGCAGCAACAGAGAGAGGACGTGGAAGGCAGACGCTGCCATCTGTGGCCAGGCCGAGCCATCAGTGCTGCGCTGCCAGTCTGACCTAATGACTCTGCCTTTTTTGTTCACGTCCAAAAGCTCTGAGGCCCCTCAGACAGACACTCCACATCGCCATTATTATTGAAATCAAGCGTCGGGGTCAGACCTCGACAACACTGACATTCCGCTCCAGCCCATTTGTCACAGGGTCCAGAAGGGAGGCGCTGGTTTTACTTTCTCTCCCACGAATGTTGATGAGCATCAGGTAAACAGGCCAAACCCCCCCCCCCATCTCCCACCCACCCCCTTTAATTTTAGCCTCCGGATTGATTTTTCTTACCTTGGACCACAGCTGAGGACACGTGGACGTGGAGCCAAAAGAACGCCCACCAACTCCAAGCGTAGAAGGCAAACTTTCTCCCTCCGCTGCTTCTCAGGGGGGGCCTTATTGAAACCATGTTCTCGAGGCCATAAGGCGACGTGTGCTTGTGAGTAAGCAGGCGACACTCTGTGTCTTTGGTGGTCCACGTTTGCTCCTCGCGCCGCCCCTGGTGCCCCCCCGGCCGCTCCGCGCGTCCTCCCGGTGCTTCAGGACTCTGGCTCATTCCCATCACTCCAGTCTGAACTGTGCTGTCCGGTGCTCGTGGCTCTGTCCTCCTCCTCCTCTTCCTCTTCCTCCTGACTCACTCACTCACTCCATGTGCCCGGTCATCCAGGAAAAATCCCGCTAAAGCCAACTTGAGGAATACATGAGGAAAAAACAACAAACACGGGGCTCCTTCCTTCTCTCCACTTCTTCTCACAGGTGCCTGTTTTGACGTTCGCTCGGTTTCCTCCCAAAACTGGGCTTTATTATAGGACCCACTGCTGCAGTAAAGCCCCGGGCTCTTCTTGGGCACTGTTTACCTGTGTGTGTGTGTGTGCTCCGTTCGTACACACAGCACGTAGAGGACCGGACAGACAGTCAGCTTTCCAGTTTTCCCATTTTCTCCTCAATGACAATCCCGTCTCTCCCAGTCTTGGATACTTTATGTTTGTATTCGCTGGATGGAAAAGTTGCACACCCACGTTTATCTCCAAGTCCTCTTAAATCCAGTCCTGAAAGATAATCATGATTCAGATTATTCAGTGTTTCTCAGACGCGTCCCCCTCTCTCTCCTATCCACGGCTCCACCGGGGCGTCTGCAGTTTCTCTCTCCGGGTTCCTGGGAACGCGTGGCTTCTTTCAACACGTTGCAGGACTCCCCGCCTCTGAGACAACACAAGTTTGTCGCCTTACCTCTCTATCGAGTTACGCGGGTCACGCAGTTCACACGCTCCTTCTTCTTTCCACGAGAGGGGAGGGGGGGGGAAGGCTGCTCTCGCGCCGGCCGCGCGCTCAGTCCGGGGCGAGACTCGCGAGACCGTTGCCATAAGAACCACAATGCAGACACCCCAACCGTAGTTTCTGAACAATTTCCACTGATTTTTCCACTTTATCCAGAAGACTCCGCGCCACGCAGACAGACTCACCATGGATTTAAGCACGACCGAGCAGTACGCGTGGGGTGGTCCGGCGAGACCACGCAAAAAGTGAGCGAGCGCCCTAGTAGCGCGCTTAAACTCGAATCCAGCAGGTTCTCTGGTGTTGTTGTTCTCACCCACCCGTATTCCGGAAAACTCCGCCCACTAGAACTATGATTGGCTGAAAGTGTCTCACTTATTGTCTTTAGATTGGCTAAAAGGTAGGCGTATGCGTCTGAGTATAAACTACTGACCAATCATAGAGTAGGAGACAGGTTTGTGTTGGAATACGGGTGGGAATAAAAAAAGCATCAACTTACTTGCAGATGGTTCTCCTCCACCCAGCTTCAGGCTCACTGGGCACAGCAGAGGAGTTCAGGCGTAAACAACGCAACGGCCATCACTGGGGTGAGGGTGAGGAACAAGTTGATATTTGATGTTTCTCATTCTGCCAGTGTCTTGTCAAATTGTGTCCATGGCAGGGAGAAAACTGTATATGGACACAAAGCAAACACCAACATCTGAGCTGACCCTCCTTTAGCGAGTAAAGACAGCAACAGCAGTGCACCAGACAAAAAGCTAAAGCTAAAAAGGAAGCAGTTCAGTACTGTTTATTTCATTTTCATCTAATTTTACACAGACATGCATTTCTGGTTCTCTAGCCTGAAAAAAGGTTTTGTTCCTTAAATGTTCATTGTTCTGATGTATGAAAAGGATGTTGTGCATTAATTTGTAATATATATTCTGTCTATATGAATTATTCAGGATAAGCACATTCAACTCTTTCTTATGATGTTCTGGAAAAGAATGTTTCCATGTTCGACATTTAAAAAAAACTGTTCAAGCAAATGTGCTAAACAAATCATTTTTATCATTAATATATAATGTGTTCAACCTCCGGGCATTCCACTGCAGTGTTACATGAAAAGAACAGATTTCTTTCAACGTAGGTCTCAGAAGGAGAGGAAAAATTGGCATTGACATTGCACGTAAGTACGCTGCATATACTTTTTGACAGTTTGGACTGAAATACAAGACTTTATTACCCAGCTGTATATATTTGTGTCTTAAGAATGGAAATGTTAATTACACAGTTGCATCTGTTCAGTTGCTTCCAGTAATTCCTATGATCTGCCTGACAGAGTACAACCTGTTTGTAGTTATATTCCACTACTTAACCCTCTTAAAGTTATGATCCAGGTTAGAAGAAGTGGATAATTAACACTTGCAAGATGACATATACATCACATTGTTCATCAAAACTTGTATATATAGAAGGATTTACATACTGCTTCATATAAAAAAATATGTATATAAATTGTTGAGAGCAAAAGTCCTGCTTGTACCTTTAATCCTGGTTCATTCATCTTGGTCAATGGCGTATTTATCTACTTGTCGCCTATTATGCTGAAAATCTTGCTCAAGATTGCTTATTGATTATTAAGTAATAGTTCATTTCAGTTTTTGGGTGCTGGCATGTCCAAATCATGTGATAAAAAGGCTCATGTGAAAACGTCCTCGCAAGCTTCATTGTGCAAGTACAAAATTGCCAAAGTACTCAAACATTTTAGGCTTTAATCTAATAAGTTATAGCTGCTTTAAGGTGCATGCATTGCTGACATGGGTGTTCAGTTGTAAACACACTGCTTTCTCCATGGAAAGCATTCTCAATAGAATAGAACCATTAAGATGCAGCCAGTGAGCATAACATAACCTAAAGGTCACCATGCTCAATGCCAAGTACTTGAGGGGTATATGAAGCAGTGGAAGAGTGATTAAGCTTCGTCCAATAGATTTAGCCTGACTTGGAGCGGCATTTATGATCCAAAACTAGTCATCTAATATGTGCTCTCATTATCCTCACTAATGCTTTTGTGACTGAATGCAACCGAGTCCTCACAGCAATGTCGAAACATATTTTGCAAAGCTTTGCCAGAAGAATAGACGCTGTTGCTGCAGTGAAAGGGGACTAACTCCCTTTTAATACCCTTCGTTTCCAAAGAAATAGATGAGCAGGCAAACTTTTGGGCATGTATGGCCAGTTTCCCAGACGAGGATTAAGAATAGTCATTGACTGTATTTTCCTCTTAAGTTGAAAATCTCCATTGTAAAGTCCAGGACAAGGTGCAGTCCCTGACTGAGAATTCCCCACACAACATTCCCAAAACAAACTTGTTCCAACGGTTTATGCTGATGAAACTCAGCAGGCTAAACAGAGTTCCAGCTGTTTACCTGAGTCCGCAATATCTGCCGAGGACTGACACGTGAAGATCTATTTGATCAGGCTGCGGAGCGTGTCTGGGTAATTCATCAGCTTGCTGTACAGAGCTGCGTGATTTATCTGACTCTGATATTCTGCATAATCAAAGTGGCTCATGATGGATGGCGAACAGCAGACATGATTACTGTGTGTTAATGGCGGTACCTAAGTTGCCTTATGTTCTCTTATGATGGTTTCCTTGAGAATATGAATGATAATGCTGCAGTGGATTCAAGAGCCTGTGTCAGGGCAGTGGCTGAAGTTGAAAGGGATCCCTAAAAACCTGTTTATTCCACACTTCCATTCTAGGCGAGCACACCAAGTAAATAATTTTCCAGTGTGTTCTTGGCCATGTAATGCTCTTAAAACCAAATGTTTCGGTGTTTACCAGTATCATTGCATGAACATGCCTTTGCAGCATTGAGGTTTTGCTGTGGAGGCTTATTGAATCCATGCCCCGTGCTGCTCTCCACAGCCCTTAAGCCTCTCACAGGCTATCCCTGCTGACCATGTCCATGGATATATCTCTATGAGCAGTGTTGCGTCTGGAGGCCGGCTAGGCTACCTCACCCTGACAGTGGCCAATAAATCATTTTTTTCTCTCCTTATCTGAACAGGAGTGCCAATGACACTGTGATGGGAGCACAATCAGATGAAAAGCAGACATCAAGCATGTAGATCTTTGTTGTCACCGAGCAGGGGGATATACAGGAAATGAGATAATGGTGGTTGGGTTCAGAAGTCACGCCCCGCACTCCAAACCTTAGCGTCGTCCAGCTGGCAATAAATCCTTCAAATGGAGAGCTGCGGAGGTGCCCGTGGCCTCTTTTATGATGATAAATGATTTGCAGTACTTTGTAAATGGCTTGAAAAATGAATTCCGATGAAAAGGGAGCACCACTTTACTTAAGAGTACCAACTGTTGAATGCGAATCAACACATGGATGCACTTGATCATGATGGAGAGGCAGCAGAGAAGGACTGAACAGTGTTCATCTTCATTTTCTCAGAGGAAGTGGGAACTGGTGGGAGATTTTTGAAAGGTTTCCTTTACAAGCACATGCCCGATGTTTTGTGTAACACTTTATCTAAACCTGGCTATTTAACTTTGGCGTAACTGTGTTAATACATGTTAATTATCATGGAAATCGTCACAACTGATAATACAAATTAGCATGTGACATAAATTGTAATACATCAAACACTGTAGCATCTGTCATGACACTCCAGTAATGGTGACTTAACACTTATTTAAATTGATATAATCTGTCCTGTCAATATTTTACATCTGCCATGGCATGTTTATGGCACATAACAGAATGTTACCATGTTTTGTAGCGCATATTTTTTTCGGTTGATGGAAAAAAAGATAAAAACATTCTTAACCTTGATGTATGTAAAGCCAATTTGGACCATTTCTACTGGTGAAACCTTCACACAATGTAAAATGTAGAGTTTCAAGGTTTTGATATGTCACTGAAGACATGTTTCTGGTATCTATAAATGAATGCCTTTGTATGCATTCATGTGAGTGTGCATTGGTTTATGCATATTATTTACAGTCCCGTTTGAAAAGCTGAAGCTCTCTATCTGCATTCTGCATTCATCTGGAGCTCTGATAAACAGCCCCTATTACTCATTAGAGGGCTTGACTGCCTGTC
The DNA here is from genome assembly GCA_037974445.1 of Brycinus macrolepidotus. Classification (NCBI taxonomy): domain Eukaryota; kingdom Metazoa; phylum Chordata; class Actinopteri; order Characiformes; family Alestidae; genus Brycinus; species Brycinus macrolepidotus. The sequence continues at coordinate 10,506,167 of JBBPCZ010000148.1, read as the reverse complement.
GCCTTGCCAACACAGAGTGCGGTTCATAAAAAAAAAAGAAAAGAAAACCAAGCAGATGCAGAGGATCCGTCATTCAGGCAGAGCAGGAAGCCACTGCTGAGAGCTACAGCCCAATCTGGACTCGGTACAACAGAACCATCAGCGCCAGCATGCACGGCTTATGCGCTCTGCCTAGCATATTATTTGGTCTGAGTCTTTGTATTAGTGTGGTGGTGGTGGGGGTTGAATCTGAGAGACCTGTCTTTGACATTATGAAAGTTTTCCACATTTTAATAAAACTTAATTGACATCACACAAGGACTGAAGTGAAAACAAGTGGGTGCAGTGTCTGTCTCATCAGCCAGGCTGAACATGTGGGTGTGAATACAGCAGATTGTGGAATACGTTACATGGGCAGAGGGTCATATACGTATTTCACCAGCTACGTGCAGACTAATGAAGCTTACAGAACGCTCATCATTATCTGTGGGTTCTTTATTCGTAATGTCATACTTGGAAAATGAATTGTTCCAAGAAAAACATGGTCTTAATGTATATAACAACCTGAAAACTCTATTGTATAAGTTTAATTATGTTAAACTAATTTGTGCTAAATTTATTCTTCCTACAGGCTGCACAACCTGATCCACTGTTTCTGGGTGCCCTGGTTTGCTGCATAGCCCCACAGTGCCCTCTTTGGCACATCAGAGAAACTGCATCAAAGAACAGAGGGTGGCATAGAGTGAATGGTGCCATACTGAAGCATGAGCTCTACTGGACTGCTGTGCTTTGATCCTGAGCACAACCAGATATGCTCCTGATTTAGCTGGCTGAGTGCAGAGGAGGTATACTGCAGGACCCTTTCCCAACTAGCATGCTTGTGGTCCTGCGGTCTTCATTTGTGCCATGCTGCAACAATCTTAGAGATACAGACGAGGACCTGTCAGTGTAGATGGGTTCAGTGTTTCACCAATGGAAAGCAATTCTGAACACAGTGTATTGATATGCAAACCAGACTCAGAGCCAAGCAATTTTTTGAACCCTTTACTCCAAAAATGAGACAAAAGACTTGTTTGACTCACAAATTGAATATTTAGAGATCAGCCACAACATTAAAACCACCGACAGGTGAAGTGAATAACACAGATTAAATTCTTTCAGTGGCACCTGTCAAGGGGTGAGATAAACAACCAGAGCATCTCCAGAAACGGCAGGTCTTGGGGGTGTTTTTGGTATGCAGTGGTCAGCACCTACTAAAAGTGATCCAAGGAAGGACGACTAGTGAATCGGTGATAAGGTAATGGTCGCCTAAAGCTCAATGATGCAAGTGGGAATGAAGACTAGCCCATCTGGTTTGAACCATAGAAGAGCTACCGTAGCACAAATTGCTGATAAAGTTAATGATATCTATAATAAAAAGATGTCAGGACACCCAGTCCATATGAGGCTGTGTCGCTGCACACTGGTCAATGTGCCAATGCTAATCCCTATCCATTGCTGAAAGCACATACAAAGCCCATGTGGGCATCATAACTAGACCATGGAGCTACGGAAGAAGGTGGCCTTGTCTGATCAATCACATTATCTTTTTTTATCTGGATGGTCAAGTGAGTGTGCGTCACTTACCTGTTGTGTAGCACATGTTTTGTCCTGTTGATGGAAAAAAACGGAAAAAAAAAACCTTTCTTAACCTTGATGTGTGTAAAGCCAATTTGGACCATTTCTACTGGTGAAACATTCACGCAATGTAAAATATAGAGTTTCAAGGTTTTGATATGTCACTGAGGACATGTTTCTGGTATCTATAAATAAATGCCTTTGTATGCATTCATATGAGCGTGCATTGGTATATGCATATTATTTACAGTCCTGTTTGAAAAAAAAACCCATACCAGAGGAACAGATGGCACCAGAAAGCACTACGGGAAAAACACAAGTCGGTGAAGTAGTGTGATGCTCAGGGAAATGTTCTGCTGTGAAACCTTGAGTTCTGGCATTCATGTGGTTGTTACTTCAACTCATACCACGTACTTAAATATTGTTGCAGACCACGTACACCCTTCCATCACCATAGCAATGACCTCTTTCAGCAGGAAAATGTGTCCTGCCACACAGTAAAAATGTTCAGGACTGGTTTTATGAACATGACAGAGAGTTCTAGATGTTGATTTGGCCTTCAAATTCCCCACATCTCAACGCCATCGAGCACCTGTGGAATGTGCTGGACAAACTAGTCCCATCCATAGAGGCTCGCCTCACGGCTTACAGGACATAAAGGATCTGCTGGTAAAGTCTATTTGCCTGATACCGCAGCACACCTTCAGAGGTCTTGTGGAGTCTGTGCCTTGAGGGGTCAGATCTATTTTGACAGCATGTAGGGGACTTACCCAGTGTTAGACAGGTGGTTTTTAATGTTACGACTGGTTGGTGTATTTTAACAGTAATCACAATGTCTCAATGTTGACTGTATATGCTGTATATGCTGACGGTACAGTAACTGACTGAAGCACATGACATAATTAAATATACTGGAGTGCTGGAACACTCCTTAAAATATCAACATTGACATTACAGCAACACTGACTAGGTGGGCATATGTAAATTCGTATGACCTCACAAAAATGATCAACTTAAATTAAGTTAGTTTCCATAAACCGTGTGGACCGAGGAGTGACTGGTATGTTTTGAAACAATATTTATGCACTACATCAGACTCTGAATAAAAGAGTCCATATGCTCCATCTGAAATGCATCCAGTGAAGTCGGTTGTTTACCAGATGTCCCTGTGCATTTGCACTCTGGGTGAAGCGCGTGCCTGCGAGTGACCCTCTTTGTCGCCGCCGTAGGGACGTTTGGAAGTCACCCTGGTGGTTTCATTTACCTCTGATCAAATTTATCAGGCACGCGTTTCACTCAGCTGTCCCGGGGATTAGAACTTATCAGACGAGGCCCTTCAAACCGTAATTAAGTCAGGGGGAGAATGCCTGCGAATAGCGTTTGCCCTGAAATCGTGACAAGCAGCCATGTGTCAGCTCCTGTCGCGTGTCTGTTTTTACAGTGTCCATGCCTCAGTCCCCTCAGCCCTGGGAAGTTACATCCACTGTGTAAATCAAAGCAGACTTAGGATTGGCTTTTAAAATGGAAATCAGCTTTTGATGGTTAAGATTCAGGCTGTGGTACGAGCGAGCTGTTGTTGTTTATGACATGAAGGGGCCAGGTTTTACGGTCACTGAGTGCGTCAGAGGAGTGATATAAAAGGGTCACATCTGGCAGGTGGACGCATAACTGTCATATGGAATTCGCATGCAAGAAACAAGGATGAGCTGCTGTCACCTTCTCTGGCTGGGGAGACTGATCTGAAAATCAGTGTTTCTGCTTTACTGTGACAGCAATCTCATTCTAAACCGTTTGCGCAAGTAAAAATGTGTCTCGAGTGTCGCCCGGCTTTTCACCAACTGCAGGCTTCAGCTTTAATTGAGCGAAATGTCCAAGACTGTTTACTCGGAATTAATTACCAGACACTGAGCTGAGATGTTTGTAATTAAACCTTACCTAGCGGAGGAACAGATTCAAGCCTTTAAGGGGATTTTTTACAGGGGGCGTACTTAACATGTTTAAACATGCTTATGACAAGTGCCAGCTTGGGCACTGATTTACAGGTCAAGGCCCTACAAAATCAATGCAGTTCTGAAAAGTTTACTCCCTTAACTCAGGTGAAGTAAAGCAAGAGGTAAACCAGGCATCTAATTAGTCTTGTCTAATCATAACATATTCACTTTGATTCAAATGTGCAAATGCAGATACAGCATTTGTAATTACATTCCAGGGAAGAAGATGATCCTCTGTTTGGCTGTTGAAACAGTTTCTGGTGCCAGGAACGAGGTTGTTTTCTCCTAAAGTATTCTCATTTATTTATTTATTTATTTATTTATTTTTTTCCCTCTCAGAGAAATCTGAAAACCGCAGCCCCGTTTGGTTCCACT
>JBBPCZ010000148.1:10486582-10502105 GCA_037974445.1 Brycinus macrolepidotus | reverse complement strand
ATTTATTTATTTATTTATTTATTTATTTTTTTCCCTCTCAGAGAAATCTGAAAACCGCAGCCCCGTTTGGTTCCACTCCAGGCTGCGAGAGAACAAGGAAGAGACAAAGTGACAGAGCTCACCTTGTGGTGCCGAAAGTCTTGGTGATGCAGGTCAGAGGATGCCTTCGGAAACGGAGAGAAATGAACCGCGGGAACCCCTGCAGAGTTCAGCGTGTGCTGCTGATAGCTTTGTTACGGTAGAGATATCACTTCCCAAGGTGAAATTAAAGGTCCAGTCACAGCAGCGCAGATCAGTGTTTTTCGCTGCAACCACTGAATTTTGTATAAGGTCTGAGGTCTGGAACATGCTTTGCTTTGTCTATGGACAGCTTTTTTTCCCACCTGAAAGCCGACACTCGGTTTAAGCGGCCCACAGGCCACATTTAACATTTTTCCTCTGTTGTTTATACACAGAGAAACTGACCTTCAGGCACCATTACCAAAATCATGTGACTCATGGTTTGGCCCCTGCACCAAATCTGCAAAAAAAACTATTGGCACGTTTTCCACTGCGGTTTGGCAAACACAATACCCATTTCTGTACATCTGGCACAGTCTTCATTGTGTACAAATTAAAATCATTACGGTTCAACAACCCAGACCCGATTACATGAATTGAGCTGCATAATTTGCATAAGCGTCCTATTTGTAACAAGACCTTTGTAAAAAGGCTGTGTGTTTAGTGCATTGTTTGGACAATAATGGAAGGAAGCTTGGCGAAGGCAGAGAATGTGGAGGAGAACTCGGGGGAGGAGCAAGACCAAGGATAAGGTGGAATATTTTGGTTTACAAAGTGCCCTGCATTAAATTGAATTAAAATGTTAGACAGAGTGAGTCAGAAGTTTGAAATAAAGTGTGTTTTTTTTGACGGAACATCAATTGACAGTGATGACAAAGCATTTAGTCAGTTATACATTGTATAAGTGCCATCTAAGATTGATTTTTTTACAGTTCTTCGATAACGACTTTCTGAATATCTTACAAAGTAAAAAATGTGTTCTAATAAATCTAAAACCCATCAAAAAGTTTTTAAAGCAAATAATCAAGTCCCCCAGACTTGTAATGCTACAGAAGTTCACACATATCATCAAAAAAATGTTAAACCTGATGTTTGAAAATCTTGGCCTCTACAGTTAAAGGGTCCAGTGGTTTTGTTTTGCTGTGGGGAGCCTTTAACTGGCGTGATCTGGTTCTGTTTGTGCAATTAGAGGGGAGGGTTATTGTAAATCAGAACAAAGTTGTTCTGACCAATCACTTTCATCCAATAATAAAACATTTCTTTCCTGATGGGAATAGTCTCTTCCCATCCACAAGGTGCGAGGGTTGAACGGAATGGTATTAGTATAAATGATGCAATCACCAGATGACAACTCACTCCCAGTCCCTATAAGAGATTTTGGACTGAGGTGTTGTACAGCTCAAAATTTAAATAAGATTCTAGAGGCTTGCTGTGACCCAACAACTTACCAACACATCTAAGGAGCGATCTAAAGGTGGTCGCTGCCACCCCCTCCTTACCATTTCCTCCATCAATTTTGTGGCCCCTACACAAAACTGTATTATGCATAACGTATCTACTCCACAAATTCTTAAAAAATACAAGGACACTGAGTGAAAAATTATATCATTTATATAACATACTATTTATTCCCACATCGAGCCCGTCACTCACATGAAATCCAGACAGGCCAACTGTGTGTGCACGAGACACTTTTGAGCTCAGAACAGTCAAAAGCAGCCAAGCTGCAGAGCTGTTGTTTGAAGAGAGTAAGTACTGATGGAAACAGAAGCCTTTCTGTGTAAAGTTTCACCTGAAATTACCCAGCATTCGACCTGCCTCAGAAATGGGAAGCCGTAGCATGGAAGTACCTCACTCTTGACCCTTGCGTGTTCAAGTGAAGTGAAAAGCGAGTAGCCAGCTAAAGACAATGGTACAAATTTACCTTCTCAAAACAGAAAACTTTCAAAAACACAAAACTTTCACAACAGAAAACTGTATGGTCAATGTTGAAGATGTAACAAACCGGTGAGTGGAACTGGACATGATTAAAATTGAGGAAAAACTTTGGCACAAGCCTCCTACCAAAAGTGCAAATTTGCTTTTACACCAGTGTTCACAACAGCATGAAATTGATTTGATTCAGCGCGTGGCTCGTTTCCACGCACAATTGCATTCTGAGCAGTGAGTGAGTGATTATGATTGGTCTCATTTAACATGACTCTGTGTATTTGGGCCATCTGTTGAATTCTTTATGAAACGACTTTGAAAATGACACAACATATGTTACCAAAATGTGTATCAGTAACTGGGAAACGTATAAAATAGATTTAATTATTTGTAATAAGATCATCTCTCAAGAATTTCATTGCTATTCTTCCTCAAACCATGCAATTATTTCAGGAAAGCAGTAAAGAGCTTACAAACTTCGTTACTGATTCAACATGTTAAACAGCCTTCTTGTTACAAGTTTTAACTATTTGACCAGTCTCCATTGTGCTATTCAATCCTGCAGCGGGGTGTTTACAGTAAAACAGCTTTTTCAGCTTTTGAATTAGAGCGAGTGAATGCCAGTATTGCCAGAAAGTCAATTCGTATTTGTGTTTATTGTTACCGTAGAGTGAAGACATGATTGTATGAACAATCCGTGTGAGTCTATGCTTATTATTCTAGCAGTGGTTTAGTTGTAAGGCGATCTGCAGCTATTCACCAGTCAGAAGTTTGTGTATAATGCTTCAGAGGTAAAGTTCCAGAGGTCACAGCTATTAGTTACCAGCTCTGTGTTTGATATTGTTTGACCTCTTTTGACTCTGTTTTGTTTAGGTGTTCCTTTTCTGGCATCTTGTTAAAGCTGAAAGATGAAAGCCCTTAGCCTAGTTTCTGCTGCATAGTGGGCTTGGGTTATTTGTCACTGGTGGGTCTTTAAAAGAAGCACTCTTGTTCACCAATGGAACACGGTGTGAGGCACGTTCGATCACAAAAGCACAACGCTAAGCTTTCTGTGCTGCATTTCAGCTGGTCCAATTTATTCGAGTCTGTTCCAGCTTCACTACTCCAGCCACTGAGTCATACTCAGGCTGCTGAGCCTTTGAGACCCATCCATGAGCAGCTTGGAAATGAGATTCTTTATTCCGAATATAATGGTGTACTATTGAGAGTTTTTTTTTTCTCTTTTCTGACACATGAGATGTTAAAGTACAATTGCTTCCTTCTTTTAAGGTTCAGGAGCTTATAACTAATGTCAGTATTACAGCACCATTTTGCAGGTGTGTCTCATAAAAAAAAAATTGTGATGGGACTCCTAATTATTACTGGTTGTTGGCTTTCTTCGTAGACGTCTGTCTCTCAGTTTCAACTTTCCTCAAGATCCTCCTTTCACCCACATTTACCATATTGCCCCATTTAAAGGATCCCACATTTTAAAAAAAATTCTGCATAATTCAATGGCTGTGAACAAAGTCATTCAGAGCGGTTTGAAGTGAAATGCCCCCTTTTAGAGAAACTTACTGACTCAGAATTGCTCACAAGGGTGGTGATAGGAACCAGACGATCAAGGAGTCTAATGCCTCCTAAAGCTACTTAACAGGATGATGATTACATGAAAAGATTATGTATATGCTGCCTGATGCCCGAGACATTGTTTCGTGATTTTCTGAGAAGGTTTTGGCCTATTTTAAATTCATTTGTGGTACATGTAGTGCATCATGTGGAAAAAGGTTTATCTAGATTTAACACCGTTTTACATATAAACAGTATTAATGAAATAAATTAAAATAAAAGGCTAGATTTGTGTTGAAGACATTGCGACCCCTGGTTTCTCTCACAATCACTGTAAAATCTCTCTTCAATGAGCCATTTCGCATCACACCAGTCTGGGTGACTGTTTATATCTCAAAGACTTTATTATGCAGAAATCTATTAAAATTGGGTGGAATTGCCTTTTAAGTATTACACTCATATGAATTTCAATGACAGCCTATTGAGGTTTTACCTAGACTCCAAAAGTAAAGTAGCAAGGATTATACAGACAGAAGTAAATAAAAAGTGACACTGGATACAATGAGGATTCATTTTTATTCAGTCTAACCAAGGATAAAGCTGGTGTTAAGCTGCATATTCCCTTCCGGCTTTATTAGATAAATCAATTGCACTTAACTAATTTGATAAGAGTGAATCGGGCCGTCCTTTGCGTTTACTATGAGTAGATTATTGTAATGAAGGATGAGGACAGGTTGGCCATTTAAGTACCTCCGATTATATTACAAGAGTGAAGGACACGACCTTCTCTCACTGTGGTCTCATGAACTAAATGTCAATGGACGTTTAAGAGTGGCCACTTTGACTAAGAGGCATTCTGTTGGAGTAGATATGACTCTTAAAAACGAACGACTCTTCTAATGAACTTTCATTTATGGACTTTGAGCGCATATTAAAGGCAGTTAATTATTGCAGTGATGTCAGACTGCACTGTTAAATCTAAGAGCGGCGGTAAAGCTTTAGAAGTTTTATGAAGCTGATGGGCTGAGGGACGTAACAAATTTTGGATGATGTTTTCCCGTTTCAGCACATCCAGGAGATATAAAGGTTTGAAGATGGTTAGACCAAGGTTACGGGAGCAGTTCTGAGCAAACCACAGCCTTGCTGAATTTAAATGCGGCAGAATCAGTGGTCCAGTCTCAAATGGTTAAGCCGCGCTCTTTCTTTTGAGAGGGCAGCTTTTCACACATGCCAGACTAGCAGGTTATGCGCAGGAGGACAAACACAGGCTCTCCACCGCAGTCAATAACAAGACCATTTGTTGCTGTTTTCGAGTTCATTGCTCATTTTGGCTCAGTGGTCGGTCATGGAAATGGAGGCAGAGTCCGGAGTACTATTGTGTACAGAAGCTGATGAATGTGACTGCTGTATTCCGAAAGATGGGGAAAATGAAATGGGAAGAAAATTGATACAGAGGAGATGGCACATGGGGGGTGGAATTGATTTTAGAGACTTAATCGAGTCTTTTTGGAGGGGAAGTGCCTGCAGTCTTGATTGGGAACAGGGCTATAATGTGTCTCCGAGTGGGATGACTTACTTAATCAGAGATCCAGACCTTATGAGAAATCTGTTCAGAAACCTTCGCCTTGATAATATCAAAAGCCTAGTTATTGTGTTCCCAAGGGTTGGGGAATGAAAGAAGATCATTTAAAAGGGGGCACTGGTCAACCAGAGCACACCTTTGAACGGGAATGTAATACCTTTTCCTTCTACGTGATCTGATGCTTGCTGATTAGCAGTCTACTGAGGCATCTGTACAGGTAGAGGCCACTCTCACATTACAGGTGTACTTTTCTCTTCCTCAGACTTCCTAACTATTTTAACTAACCAATTTTACTTTGTTCAGCAAGTAATACTTTTATTATACACATTACAGATTATACATATTATATTCCAAACATTGTTAATTAGCTAACTGAATACATTGCTGAATACAGTCAATTGGGAAAACAATAGACTAAACATCACAGTTATAAAAGACTGTCAATTCTAGCAAAAACCCATTGACAATCTATTTCGCTACCTAATAATAATAATAATAATGGTAATTATAATAATAACAACAACAACAACAACAATAATAATAATAATAATAATAATAATAATACCAGCTGAACTCCATTTATAAGTCCGATTATAAATAAAGATTTCATTAACACTTTCTTTCGATTCTCTACTATAGATGCTTTGCAGATGCTCACTTTATCTTTTAACTGACATTCAACTAAGTGTGTATTAAATCCAACTGAACTTGATTTTGAAGACGATCGATTGTATTAAATCTAACCTTAATCCTAAACCTAACCTTAACCTTAACCCACAACATAAATCCAACCCTAACCCAACCCTAATGCTGTTGATAATCCACAGTTTCCCCAGAGAGTTTAACTTTAAAAGTTAAAGCACCTGTAGATAATCTATTAGTGCTGTATTAGTCATACTCCAGATGTTTTTGGTCATACTTTATTTCGGTAGTAATGGATGACCAAAAACGTCTGGAGAATGACTACAGTGATACAGCACTTATTTTACATGTTTTAAAATTACAATGTTTTGATGCATTGTTACACACCTAATGGCAGTTGGGAAGTAAAGGTCCACAGTGATGTGAAAGTGATGACCTCTAGTCTGGAGTATCACCTCTGAGCAGGGGAACTCTAACATGCTTTCCATTTCCCAGTACTGATCTACATAAACCACAGTATACCACAGACAATGTCACGATACATAATAGCATATCAGTATTCCCTAATCAGAAACCACAGACCTGCATCTGCTAAAGGCAGCTTTCTTATTTGCTCATATGAACAGGAAACCTGTAACCAAAACCTGCAAAGAGGCACATGCACTACACCCCAACAAAGTCAGTAGCACTTTAAATAGTGCCAGTGCAAGCAAGGAGGCCTGTATTGATAATCTAATGCGGGTGTGAATCATCCAGTGTCCCTGAATGCCCACTAAAAGCTTGTACTGACTGGCAGAGGTTTTCACAAACATTTTTAACCTCTCCCTGCCTCAGGCTCTTGTCCCTATGTGCCTTGAGGCAGCATTACTTGTTTCAGCACTGAAACAACAGCAGTGCAAAGCCCGAATGACAACTGTGAATGTCACACTTACCCTATAATCATTACAGGCTTTGAGGGACTAGTGCTGGCTAGTGAACATTACCCCCTCCTCCACTAATCCCACAGGCTGTCAGGCTCAGCAGCCACTCCTCCACTCTAATCCTCAGCACTGAAGTAGTACAAGACTGTGTGCCGAGTTCACCACTCGCTCTTCACCTTCAGCTGGGCACCCACCTATAACTCTGACACCGTCATTATGTTTGCAGACAGCACCACTGTTATAGAGCTGCTTTTGAATAATGTTGGGTCTGTCTAGAGAGATGAAGTGCAGAGCCAGGCATGGTGGTGTACTGCTAACAACCTGAAGCCGGACTCACGAAAGCTTACCTGATAAACAAATGATCTTAGGACTAACACAAAGAAATTCATAAGAAAGTTCTTAAGAGTAATTCTCAAAAAACAAGCAAAAAAACCCTTGATCATATTCTCTTAAAGTCCTAATAATTTCCTTAAGATGTTATAAAAATCTTAGTTTCTTATTTCGGCTATAGATTATTTACCATCCAGCTTAAAAAACAAAAAAATTGAATTTGAGTGAACTGTTTTTCTGTTCACTGATTATATAAACGGATTACACCAAACATTAAACCAAACGTTGAAAAAAAAAAGAACACAAGAATGATCAGTGACCAGTCCCCCTCTTGTACTGAGCTTAAACTGTTCCTAAACAATTTCTGCAGTGTTGCAGGGTGCATTATCACGCTAAAAGAGGTCGCTGCCATTAGGGAATACCGTTGCCATTAAGGGGTGTACTTGATCTCCAACAGTGTTTAGGTAGGTGGTCTGTGTCATAGTAACACCCACATGAATGCCAAGAACAAAACTTTCCCAGCAGAACATTGCCCAGAGGCCACGGCCTTCACCTTGTTTGGCTTCTTTCTGTAGTGTATCCAGGTGCCATCCCTTCGCCAGGTACGTGACACACACACTGTAAGCATTTTCAGAGGTGGCCATGGGTCAGCATGGGCACTCTGACCTGTCTGCAGTAATGCAGTCCAATCTGCAGCAAGAGGCAATGCACTGTGTGTTCTGACACCATTTTATCATAGCCTCTATTAACTTTTTACAACATTTTGTGCTTCAGTAGCTCTTCTATTTTTCCTGCTTCAAACACATCAGCCTCAAGAACTGACTGTTCGCTTACTGCCTAAAATATCATACCCATTTTTATGGAGCAATTGTAACGAGATAATCAATGTTAGTCACTTCACCTGTCAGTGATTTTAATGTTGTGGCTGACTGTCTTGTTACAGGCGCAAGGAGTGGGATATATTAGGCAGCAAGAGAACAGTCAGTTCTTGAAGTTGATGTGTTTTTTGTAGGAAAAATGGGCAATCATAAGAATCTGAGTCACTCTGACAAGGACCAAATTGTGATGTCTAGATGACTGGGACAGAGCATCTCCAAAATGGCAGGTCTTGTCAAGTGTTCCTGGTATGCAGTGGTTAGTATCTACCAAAAGTGGTCCAAGGAAGGACAACTGTTGAACCAGTGACAGGATACTTGAAGACTCTCGACTGAACAGAACTGAACAGAACAACTGAACAGATGCTGCTTTTTTTGTACAGATTTAAATTCATGTTCCTGCTCTCTCTCTCTCTCTCTCTCTCTTACTCTCTCTCTCTCTTACATCATGCTTATATCAGTAGTATTTCAGTATTCCTTCATTCCTTACCTCCTAGTACATATATATATATATATATACACACACACACTAGGAAGTAAGGAATGAAGGAATACTGAAATATATATATATATATAATATATATACTATTGTTTTATACACTATTGACCACTCTTGATTCAAAATTCCAAACAAAAAAATGTTTGGAGAAAATTTGAAAATAATACATATAAATAATTTATTATACCTTGGAAACACTCTTACATTATTGTACAATTGCAACAGTTAAAATAGTAACATTAAGCGTGTGCGTGTGTGAGCTCTGTTTCATCCCATCAGCAAACTGAATCAGGAGTGAAGCTGCTGGAATACAGCACATAGAACAGCTGCTCTACAAACACTACTGCACTTACAACACATATGGAGGCATTTCTTCTTTTTTACACAGCTCACACTGCAACAGTTCATAAAAGAATAGCAACCTGTGCATTTCACACACACACACACACACACACTGCTCCAAATTGTACAAACAGTGAGCAGAAAAAAAGTGAAAAGTGGTGTCTTATTTTTTTCCATGGCTGTTTATATATAATGCAGTTTGTACAGCTACTTTGATGAGCAGGAAGAAGTGCAGAGTAAGAATTTTATTGTACCGTGTATTGTCTGTTCATTGTACTGTCTGTTCCTTGTGTACATGACAGTAAACTCTTCAATCCTGAATCTTAATCCCCATATAACTTGCACTTTGACCTAAGTTTCAGCTTCGAACTCCACCTTTAAAACTCAACAAGAAAAAAAAAACATTTTTGGTTCTGTAAAGCAGAGTTCCTGATCCCCATGCTCTGCACATCTTGTGTCTTCCCATTTCTAGGTAACTGATCCCGGCCACAAGAAGCTTGTAAATTAGCTAATAAATTGGCACAGGTATGCTAAAATGTGCATAGTGTGTCAGTCACGTGGGCTAGGTTTGGGAACCCCTGCCCTTTGGGAACCTTTCATTTGATGGTTCTTTAAAGAATTAAGACGGTTCTTTACCAATAATAGTTGTTCCCATGTAAAAGTCAAGATCCATTTAAGAGTGTATTCTGGTGACAAAAAACCCTGATGCTTGGTTTAGTTACACCACCTCAATTCCCCTGGCACTCAAATAGCAAATGCCCTTTAGCAGAAAGTGGAGCCTCTTCAACTTGCTCGATATTCAGTGTACCCACTCCATCAACATTCCTTGCATGAGATCATGGTATACATATGCTGTAGTCCCTGTGTTATTGATTTAAACATTAACTTACTTGCCAGAGACTTTGTATCCTGCTTTCTGCTTCAGCAGACATCGTGTCCTACATTCAGTGCACATGACATTGCAGTTTTCCTAATGAGATGAAATGTAGTCCCTACCCACTCACCTCCACATCTACTCTTACATTTAGCTCCGGTCAGCTCAGCCTTTCTCCGTGACAATCTTTACAAAGTTTTTTTGTTGTTGTTGCATTTATGATTACTTTTGTGAAACTTTTACAGTGACTATATTCATGCATGTGTTTTGCACAATTTTCATTCCTCAGAACTTACCAATTTATTTCTGTATATTCTCTTTTTTCTTCTCAATTTTCCTTGGTTCATTGATAGAGGAGAGAGTCGTAACTCAATATCATTTTTCAATTTCATGTGTTCTGAGCTCATTTTTTCCCCCACATGACCAAAGATATAGTCTCTTGTTGGGTATTTCTTATCATGTCTGTTTTGATATGAACTTTGGATTGAGAACTTTTGTAATGAAACATGATCACTCACTAGTGTTGTGCACTTTTGTCCGTTCTGTGACTTAATCATCTACTTTGTAGCTATTTTTTTTTTTTGGTCATTGAAATAGTTTTATCCATATATATATTCATGAATCTATAATGAATATATTGTAAGATAATTATTTTGACTGAAATAACTCTTGCATTGTGGGTTTACCAGCTTGTTTGATGATGTCGCTATATATAGCCAGGGGGCCCAGGTTAGCAATGGACATCACAAAGTCTCTTTCCCAGTCTTTAAGGAAAGGTTATATACTAATTACCACTCTGTAGATCAAAGGGGCCCCTATTATTAACATAGGAGAATTCTCTCCCTTCATTAGTTACACAATGGTCACAAAACAGCAGACATTTTTCTCGAAGTCAGCTTTATTGCCATTACAACCAACCTTTATTAGAATTTTTTCTTGACATGCTACCGGCAGAAATGACTGTTACTGTTACTGTAACATATCACACATCAATCTGACTAAACTGTCCTGATCTGACTAAAAGGGTCCTTATCTTAGTTTTCTTTTGTTTTCATTCTCTTCTGTGTGGTTTTATGTACCAAAAAATGCTGTACACATTTTCTAACCTCTCCTTACCCCTTAGAATTAAACAGACTGTTTTTTACTGTGTTACTGACGTAAATGATCTCTGTTCTGATTGGCTGCCCTTATCTTCCTGCCTCTTTTAAAAAGCAGTCTGGGCTGAAATACTATAACTTCACTATAAACTGTAGGGGCTAAACCACTGTAGGCTCAATAGGAGGATACATATGTAGCTTTTCACAAAAACAAAAAAACATCAGAGTTTCTGCATATTGACTGCAAGTACTTGGGAGCTTGTGATGCATTCTAAGTACGTAACACAAAAAAATGGGGAAAACTGTTTTCTCTATGATGGAGGTCCTTTAAAGAAAGAATGGCTACTGACTGATTTATAGCAGCATGGATGCATGCTGTGAGGCCGTGGTACAGTTTTGCACAATCAGAGGGTGCTTGTGTGATGATATGTTGTACATGTGTGATACCGTGGATAAAGGACAGAGGAGTAGGCTGCTGCAAGCCTTCCGTCTGTGTTTATGAAGCCACGGTCCTGCCTTGTCCAATTGGAGGCGGGTGGACGCTGGTCCAATCTGAAATTAAAATGAGCTTTGGCCGCAGGGCTATCTGAGCTGATGCTAGCGCCAAAAGAGAGAGGCGACGGACAGCTGCTTGCTGGAGGACGACTTTGCTTGTTTGTGCCATGCTGCATTCATGGAAATGTCTCTCTCTCTCTCTTTCTCTCTCTCTCTCTCTCCTCTCTTCCCTCTCTTTCTGTTTCTTTCTCTCTCTCTCTTTCTCTGCTTCTCTCTCTCTTTCTTTCTCTCTCTCCCTTTCTCATTCTCTCCCTCTCGAATCTCTCTCTCTCTCATGTGGTGCCACATCAGGCTAACAAGGCCAGGAGCAGCTTTGTTGCATGGCAAGCTGGCGGATTACCAGAAGTCTCCCCTGCCTCTCCTACCTCTGATTTCTCAAGGACTTTCACAGCAGCTGGTGTTCCAGCAGACGCAGCCTTACAGCACGTGTCATTTAACATGTTGACATACCGAGAGACTACAAGTCACTGGCATTTTCCTGCACACAAGGAGCAGTTTGTCCTTCTTGCTCTTTGTTTCTCTCATTCCCTCTCTGTTCTTTTTTGCTCCTGTTTTGCATCACAACGCTCTTTTTTCCTGGACACTGCGACTGACATGATTCATTGATTTAAAACAATAATGGGATTGACCCCGAAATCTTTGCGCAATATCTACTCATCCATCAGCGCCACTTCATGCGTTTGATATGTAAAGAATGTGGTCTTACAAAGCTGAAATAAAATTCAAAGAATTTATCGTGCATGTGAGTGTGTGTGTGTGTGTGTGTGACAAATTAAACAAGCAAACACATAAATAAGAGTATATTACAAACTTCCATCACCTTTTATTGTTAGGCTGATGAATGCAATCAAAAATAGGCCCTTGGTGATCTGAATGTGCGCACACTTGCTGAGAAACTATTGATGTACATCCAACAGAAGCGACAGCATCGTGCTTCTTGAAAATAGTGGCACAAAAGCAGTCTGAAGAAAGCACTCAGAGAGCTTCATACACTCATCCAAAGCAGTCTAGGGGCAGACTGCAAGAAGCTAAATGGACTGATGTTTCAGGTTCATGTTCAGTATTATAAGGTTAAAAACACATTCAAATGTGTTTTTAAAAGGTTCATGTTAAGGTTTATAAGGTTAAAAACACATTCAAATGTACTTTCTCAATAAACCAGTTGTCAGTCTGCATGATGATAAATGTATTTTCTGCTACTGGTCTCCCTTACAGTAAGCAACAGTAACAGCATTTTTTGTCATGTTGTGTCTTATAAATTTGTCATCAAACACCTCAGTGTTTTTTTTTTCAATCAGAAACTAAAAAAAAATCCAAAAATCCAGTAATTACTGGATTACTGAACTGGAGACAATGATTACACAATAAAAACAGGAATTCTGAATTTTAAAACAATGATTGCTTAATTAATTATCCAAATAATTGTGGCTTATATGAGCTTGGTAATATATTTGTAATTGGTAATATAATCGAAAGTGACAGCATTACTAGACTTACTATTACTATAGGAAATAGAAAGCCAAGTCCGTTCCCAAAGACAAGTTTTATTACACTGCACATTCTCTGTTCTGCCGCTGCTATATTTGCACAGTTATTTTTATTGCTGTCTACCTCTGTTCTGCATTTTTGCACACACAACTCTCTGTCATAAACTGCATTCATTCAGTCTAGTACTGTTGCTATTGTTGATTGTACTAAATGTAGTCTTGTCCGTTTGTTTTGTTGCTCTTGTGTTTTTCTTGCACTCTCTTCTGTCTTGTCTGCACTCGTGGTCTTCTGTTCTGTTCTTGTGTTGCACCATGGTCCTGGAGGCACGTTGTCTTGTTTCACTGTGTACTGTGTGAATATGGCTGAAATGAGAATAAAACCTACGTGACTTGACTTGACGTGGCTTGAAGTGCACGCTAAGGTCAATATACATGACATAAAACAAGAAGCACACATTGTCCAATGAGTCAGTGAGCTCGTCTCATAGTAGAGCCTACACTAAAAGCTGTATATGAACTGCAGCAGGGATAACAGAGCTTACACCCTGAACGAGAGCTCCAGATCATAAGCTGAACCCTGACTCTTCATCATCCATGCTGTGTTCCTCCACTGGAGGGCCCTCTGTTGAACTTCAAAAAGTAATCTGACTTCCTGTAGGAAGGTATGTGTCATTGCGCAGCACTGTTTAGTCATACGCTGGTATGTTGAGAACTGTAGGTGACACCAGGAAAAGATCTTTGAGGGCCCCGTCTATGCCCTTTGTTATCAAGAACAACCATCTGTTTATAGCTGCAGCTACACAGTGTGGTGCATCTTGCATCATGGGTTGTGACATGACCATTAATCATTTTTGTCTCTAAAATCTCATATTTGGAAATTTGCTCAGGGTATGTTGAAATATATGTTTGAAACAGGTTAGATTCATGCTTGTGGTCCAAATTCATTAATTTAAAAAACCTTAGGAGGGTAAATCACAGTACATGATGTCTAATATTCAGGGGTCGACTGCACTTGTGGCACAATCCTGTAATCTTGCAATAAATGTGATTTATTCCAAAATAAAAGAAGTCCAGTTGTCTTGATTTACCACCACTAGACAGCTGAATGATCTGAACGGCTGAAATTTTTCAGAGACGCAGAACACAATGGCTTTGCTCTTTTAGCACCACTCTTGCCCCCCTTTATAATAGGTTCTTATGTGTAACCATGGAAATAAACAAATAGACATTGAATTTAGATTTGCATATGAGTCGTGTTTGTGAGCTTATAGCAGATGAGCTAGCTCAGAGCTAGCAGATAAAAAAAGACCATAAAAAAAAAAATCATGAAACTGCAAACCAACAGCTGCAGTTATTTATCAGAATGATCTTATTTCTGGATCTGTATGCCATTGTTTAATCAGTACATCAACCATCAACCTGATGTACAGTGCGACAGATTAATTTGACCTCTCATTACAAATCTATTCAAATCATTCTCGTCTCCAGCAGGCCAGCAGAGAGCTTTCTCCCTTCATGCCAACTTGCAGACACTTCTTTTATGATAATACCGAAAAAAGCAAGACAGTTTACAACTGTGATTGCAAAATGAGTCTTGATTGTGAATAAACACAAATAGTTGTTTATCCATTTTCATGTAAGACCGAGGATACACTGCAATCAAAGTTGTGTGGCGATGCCTGAAAAGGTCTCTGTAAATATGGAATTAGTCCAGCGATACAATGTTTCCTCCAATTATGCTAATAAGACCTTTATCAAGTAATTAATAACACACCGGGGCTTATCAGAAAAATGTTCTGCAAGTAATTCAAGGGCTCTGAGCATTCCTTGTGAACCTCAGTTAAAATGGCACAGAGATCAATTCTTTGATGACTCATCTGCCAACTTGAAGTGACGTGCCCTCACAAGCACTGAACAATGCCAATGCGGATCAGGAATTTCTACTGAAATAAGGAACCAAATGGGAATTCGGGAAAGCTTATGTCTAGCTCAGCAGTTCCCACATGTAGTGCTGGAGGCACCCCAACCCAGAGGAATATTTAAATCAAACTATCTATACAGTGAAACAAAACAACGTTCCTCCAGGAACATGAAACAAGACTGCACAAGTGCTGACAGGAATACACAGAATGCAGAAAGGAAGAAAGTACTCAAGAACAAACAACACAATATATCGGGACAGGACATACAGTTCAGCTGATATTATGAACTTTGTTACGCACAAATTACCCCAAAAGCAACAATATAAAACACATGTAACTGTATATAAATAAAGTAAAGTGAGAGTTCGTTTATGAGGGTTGGGGATGTGGGATCATTAGCAGTTTAAGTGTGTATTTGTGTGTGTGTGTGTGTTTAGTGTGTTTAGGAGAGAGAAACGGCATCACAATAGTCCCCTACTTTTACATCCACTGCAACCCAAGCCTTGCCAATTTAGCTGGAGCTTGGACACCTCGGAAACCCTCAGAGTAAGAGGAGCTCCAGGACCAGGACTGGAAACCACTGGTCTAGATAATATGCAATTTATATTTCTACACACACACCACAGTGTATGATATCAACTGGAGTGCTGGGATAGCGGGAGAGAATAATAAAACCATTGATATATGAGTGTAATCTAGAAGTGGAATAATAATAATATAATACTAACAACAACTAAATTATTATTAGTATTATTATTATTAGTAGTAGTAGTAATAGTAGTAGTAGTAGTAATAGTATAAGGAGTAGTATTATCATTATTATTATTATTATTATTATTATTATTATTATTATTATTATTA
>JBBPCZ010000148.1:10452592-10476876 GCA_037974445.1 Brycinus macrolepidotus | reverse complement strand
CACTCACTCACACACACAAACACACACACACACGCACGCACACACACACACATACAAATACACACACACACACACACTCACACACACACACATATGTACGCTGCTCTCTTTCAATCCCAACACACTAGAAGCTTGCAGCAGCTGTGCTTGTTAACAGGAATGGGCATTTTAACAGTTTTTCAATACAAAAAAGTCATTCTCAAAAACTACAAAACATATTGGAAATGACATGCAAATGCTTATATTATTCAAAAAAAGCTAAATTTATTTGGTAAGATTTCTCAAAAGAAGCAATAATGTCTAGCTCTTCTCATCTTTTTAAATGTCTTAAAACTTGTAAGAAAGTAATTAAAATGTTACACTTCATTATTAAATTGAGTCTCAGTAATGTAGTTTTTCCAAGAGACTTACCAAGAGTTAGAAATAGACTGATATGGAGTCCCTGAATCTTATTATTGTGCATGAAAACAGAATCGTCAGTTCTTCGTTAGTAAATGTATCTTACCCTGACAGATGCTTAAGTATTTAAATTAATAGAACTTAAATTCAATGCATTTTTCTAGTTTTTTTTTTTTTTATATATTTTTGCAGTGTAAAACGACATAACCTCCGAAACAAGTGAAAAAGCCTTAATTTAATACCATAACTGATGAGACAAGAATCATAGTATCCTGATGAGGGTCTGTTTTTGTTGTGAGACTGTTTAAGGTAATTGTCATCCAAATAATCCAAATCCGTAGTTTTTATCATAATCTTACACTCACAGTGTTTTTTATAAAGATAATCTTTCCATTAAAAAAAAGATTTATTGCCTTGATATGAGATCATCTCACTTGCAAAGATTTTGTTTTTTTGCAGTGCGGTTCGACCAATTGCACTTTTAAAGATATCATGTTCAAATATCTCAACAAAATGTGTTATAAACAATGTAACATTGAAAGATTTAACAAATGTTTATTTATTGAGTGTACGTGTACCTGATTGTTTCGTTTGATTTTAGTCGATCTTTGTGGTTTAAATGAACTTCAGTTGTATTTGAAATGTAATCACAATTGTTGGTTATTTATGTTGTTGAAGTTTGCTAAAGTTAGCCAACTGGCTGATATTGCATTTTGTTTTATTCACTCTAGTTTTAAGTATAATTAGTTAACTTAACTTGGCAAATTGTTGGTGTTATCCTGGCATTCTTTGCAACTGTACATGACACTCATACAAAAACTTCAACATTTAGTATAATTCATGACTATAATGCTTGACTTCATTTATCGTTTTTCTTAAATGAATTCACGATAAAAAAAGAAAGAAACAATACCTAAATGGGCTCAAGTATCGATATATTTGAATAACGCTGCTGTGTGAAGGCCTGTTCTGTGAAGAGCAGTGAAAAGACAAATTGATGGAGATAAGGGCCCACATCATTGAATCATTCAGCTGGAGTCTGGCAGATGGAAGGAAAAAGAGAAAGCTAAATGTTTCCTCAGCCTTCACCTGATTCATACGCTTTATCAAGATTTATGGCAGCGAATGAGGCAATGATGAGAGAAAACATGCAAAAAGCCTGTGTGGGCATATGGATGCTATCAGATAAGCTTTCATTTGCAAAGCCATGCAGAGCAGCAGGGAGACAATGCAGGGCTTATGTGGCTACAGGTGACCAGGCTTCACCTGAGGTGCCGCTTACTGCCTAGAAAATAGATGCGAAAGGGAGGCAACCTACGGTGAATCATACCAGTGCATTACAGCAATGCACGTTAACGACTGCATTATGTATTTAATTACTGTGTGAGACATGTTACGAACAAAGAGGCATAATGCTAAAGCAGGGTTCCTGGCGTTCGTGGTGGATGAATGAACTCATCAGGTACGCGGCCCCCTCTGTGCAGGTAATGCATTAATGGATTGCCTCTGACAGAGAATGCCATCAGCCTTAGAACCTCTGCTCCAACTGCTGCATTAAATGACGCTTTGATGGATGTCTGAGCAAATGTGTGGAATTTGAGCATTTTCCTCCCACAGCAGATGAGTAATGAGCCTTATGATTATAATGTAGTGATATGTGTCCCTAAGATTTCTGCAGATTTCACTGTGCTTATATACAATAGAACTCCCCCAGTACATTCATACTGACACTTTTTCTGCTCAGCGACTTTCTCAGCATGAAGCACACACACTGCATGATATTACCCAGCTCTTTTTCTCACTTCATAAATGGCTGACTTTGGCGTAGAGACGTTTGTTATGGATTTCTGCTAGCATTTCAAGCCGACTGAAGTCACTAAGTCATCTATCACAGCATCCATCGTGAAACATTTTCCATGAAGACATCACAGCTGATAAAGGTTAACTACCTGTGTGTGCCGGAGCGGGTTTTACCTCTTGCCTGTGGCTATTCAAATGACCATCCACCCAGTTCAGGTCTGCTGGAGGAACACTTTGTGTCTGTTATAGTGCTTTGGTGTGTTTCGGAGGGTATGATGGCGACACAGGGTCACACTTTCCCTCGACACCCTGTTTGCATTTTTATGGCTCTTAACTGAGACAGACTGTTCGCACCATCTGATGGGACCCACTGTGTTTCATTTGTGCTCAGACCCGGAATGCATTTTGAATAAAAAAGAAGGAAAAAGACTGGTGCTTTAAACACTAGAGCAATTTAAATGTAATCGAAATTTAATGTAAGATGATTTAAATATAGATTGGTAAAGAAACCCTGCTTTATTCATACTCTTTTCATTTGCATATTCAAAACCCCCAGGTTCACGTCATAAATATACATAAACACAAGCATAACATGTGCATGTGACCTGTTAATTATGCATTTCGATCTGTGTCATTCTTTACAACAGTCACTGGTACCCTTGGAAATTGATGTGTAGACGTATTTCTCATGTCATGGCTGCCCTAACAGAACTGTCATCACTTTTTGATGGATCTAATAGGTTTGAAATGTGAACATAAAATGGATAGAAATGAAAAATGTATGTCAATTTTGGCATAACACAAAGTGTTGTTCAAAAAGAGACTTAAGAGTTGGTATTTTTAACACAGGCCCTATCAGACATGGAGAACGGGAGCTCTGATAACTTCGTGGATGACGAGGAGGCCCTTTGGGCCAATGTGGAGAAAAACCGGTACATTCTGTGCCGCTACATTAACCCCTGCAAACTGACCTCTTATCTGAGGCAGTGCAAGGTCATTGACGAACAAGACGAGGACGAGGTCCTGCACTCCTTACTGCTGGAGACAAAGCCCAACCGTGCAGGTACTGTGTGTGTAGGTGTAGACATTTATTTTTGCTTGTGTGTTGTGTTTCAGTTCAGTACAAATGTGTGACTGTTGTTTCACATCCTCCTATTTGTCCAGCATATCTCTTTGTTTGTGGGTGCGATTTACGGACACAGGCCCTCATGTGCACCCATTTTTGGCTGCAGTGACAGAAAGACTAAACACTGTGGAATATGAAAATGCAAATTCTGTGCAGAAAACATTTACATGCAAATCGTGCCATCAATCAGTTACTCAGTCACCACATCTCTCACTTTGTTGTTCCAGTTGTGTAATATGAAGATGAATGGGGGCTTTTAATCCCATGAGTTGCCGCTGCAACCGTTTTTTTTTTTCATGGACTCTATCCTGAACCTCTGTATCATTTTTCAACTTATGTTTGGCCATGAGCAAATTAGAAGATTGGAGCCAAGTAGTTTTCTGAGTTTGTACTGTCTTGTTTGTCACAACGAAGCACATCACAACAGTTGTTTAGCTCCAAATTCATTTGCACAGCTCCCTAATGACTATGAGTTTTGTACATTTTGCGCTATGACTTAGAGCTGAATGTGCTCTAAATTCACTGTTTACACCAAATCTAAATCCAGAAAAGTCCAGTTAAATCAAAAAGAAATATTTTTTCAGGTCGACTGTTGGACATCCTTCACACCAAAGGTGAGAGGGGCTATGTAGTATTTCTGGAGAGCCTGGAGTTATACTATCCTGACCTGTACAAAATGGTCACGGGAAAGGAACCCACTCGCAGGTGCTCTTCTATAGTAGGTAAGTCACTGCAAAGTAAAGATCCATTCACATTAGCTGCTGGTTAAAATACATTGAAACCAGTACTTTGGACCAAAACACTAACAAGGCTAACAGTGTATATAATAACTAGTAGGGAGCTCTTAGCATTTCAAATGTAAATGAAAGTATATAATGGCTAATGCACCCCCTACTAGCATCTGGATCATTAATAAATTATAATTTTGGGTAATGTTTTTGTGATAAGCCCACATTTTCGCTCTTTTACCAGCACTGTGTTTTGCTTTCCTGTTAAAAAAAAAAAGTAAACTAAGGTCCTGGCACCCTAGTTACCACTACAAGTGATGTTTATTATAACTCTACCCACAATACAAGCAACCTCTTTTACTAATCCTGTTTTAAAAACAAGACCACCAGAGAGGCATACTAATCTACTTCAGGGTTAGGTTCTCACTTTTCTGTTATTTCTGATGTGTTTAGATTTAAATTTGACTTGCATAATATTTTTTCCTTGAAAGCTTGAGTGTTGTTTTAACGTTTGTTTTAATGTCCTTTGGTTTTTTCATTCTGGAAATATTGTTGGGAATTCTGGGATAGTTATATTTTACAGAACCTTACTGTGATAATAATAGAATGAATTGAAAAAATGGAAATCAGCTTCCAGAATGTATAGTAAAATAAAGTAATGTTCTGTAATTTAAGGAAACAGTATGTTATTGTCAAGTGTTTTGTAAATTACTGTAAAATTACAGCAGTGGTGTACAGTATGGTGTATGACCCTGGCTGTCCTTCTGTTATGTTCACCGGTAGTGGAGGAGGGCCATGAGGGTCTGACCCAGTTTCTCATGAATGAGGTGATGAAGCTGCAGCAGCAGGCCAAGGCCAGAGATGTTCAGCGCGTGGACATCATGGCCAAGAACCGGACGCTGGAGGACGAGCACAAAAAGCTCCGGCTTGCCAACCAGGAGCTGCGCACCTTTCAAGAGCGCTACAACAAGATGAAGGAGGAGCGCAACAACTGCAATGATGAACTCATCAAAGTGAAAGACGACAACTACCAGCTGGCCATGCGTTACGCTCAGCTCAGTGAGGAAAAGAACATGGCTGTCATGAGAAGCCGAGATCTGCAGCTGGAGGTCAGAGAGCATTAAGGAAACACACTCAAATTCTGTATCTTCTCTTGAAAATACAAAATTACAGATGTCTCTGTATATCTAGGTTAACATTTAGACTATTACTCATAAAGCTGAATGGTCTTAACTGCATTAATCTTATGCACCTGTGTCCATGGGCAGTGCTCTTGAGGTAGTTGTAACATTATTGCTATCAGAATTTAAGAACACCGCTGGCATTGCCTGATTTCCTTCCATTTTCCCCTCAGATTGACCAGCTGAAGCACAAGCTGAACAAGGTGGAGGAGGAGTGTAAAATGGAGAGGAGGCAGTCTTTAAAACTAAAGAATGACATCGAGAACCGGCCTCGCAAAGAGCAGATCTATGAGCTGGAGCGAGAAAATGAGGTTTTGAAGTTAAAACTCCAGGAGCTGCAGTCTATCATACAGGTCACATTACATTACATTACATTACATTACATTGATTTGGCAGACGCTTTTATCCAAAGCAGCGTACAATTTGAGGAAACACTCAAGTTTCAGCACAGAGTGAGAACCAGAGGAGAGTTCTAAGTGCTAAAATCTTTATGTAGGAGTAGTGCAAGAAGATAGATAGTGCATCAGGAGAGGAGATGCTCTCTGAATAGATGAGTCTTCAGGAGGTTTTTGAGGATAGAGAAGTCAGCTTTGTTATAAATTTTGAAATGGAGAGGAAAGATTAAGAAGCAGCAGTGGAGTGAAAACAGTGATGAAAGTCTGTAGAGCTAGTCCTGAACATGTTTTAGACTTCCTTGTAATATAAATATGTGACTGAAAGTTGTACTTTTGTGATTTTCATGTGTGTGCAGCCTGGGCCACTGACTGACTCAGACATCGCACTGCGGGACATTTTGGAACATGACCGCCAGGAAGCCCTGGAGGATCGGCAGGAGCTCGTCAACAGACTTTACAACCTGCATGAAGAAGTGCGGCAAGCTGAGGAACTCAGGGATAAGGTTAGGGTCAACTTTTTGATCCAACAGCTTTAAGTTCATTTCTGTTCTTTATGTTCATTTCCTCCTTAATTTAGATCACTTTATCATCAGAATGACTTCAACATCGAAGTGAGTTTGGGTGGTTATTTAGCCGCTCCAGTAGTCATTGTGTCATATCCTGTGGATCTTCATGTGTCAGACAGATCACTCCATTAAAGCAGGCTGGAATGAAAAAGTAGAATCAGGCAAAGCCTGTTCGTCTTGTCACATTGGAACAAGGGGTGATAGAGTCAGATGAAGACTGGCTATTTTAAGTGGCTTCTTCTGCAATGTGCTACATCTGTAATTAGCAGTGGTTTTGAGCAGGCATGTGAAAAGTGTCAAAATTCGGGTGAAGTGAGGAACTTCTCTTAGATTGAAATAGCACTGAGCTCTTCTCACATTTTCTTTCCTTGACTGGGAGCCTGAAAAAAAGATAAAAGTGTAAGTTTAAAGTGCGAAGCCACTTGAGACCCGGCAGTTCTTCTTGAAGGTGGAAGACATCAGTGCTGCAGCACTCTGCTGTGCTCTGCATTATATTAATCTCATTTGCACAGACCTCCACTGTGCCCTGGGTCACTGAGATTAGAAGTGTTTGCTCTCATCCACAGTACCTCGAGGAGAAGGAGGACCTTGAGCTGAAGTGTTCCACTCTGGTGAAGGATTGTGAGATGTATAAGAATCGTATGAACACCATCATGGTCCAGCTAGAAGAGGTGGAACGTGAACGGGACCAGGTTGAACACAGCTATTTGATAAAACCATTCGGATCCTTTTAGAATGGCATTTACATGTATTCAATCATAAAAAAAAATCTAACTATGAAATTTATTGTTGTGTGTCACAGGCGTTTAAGTCAAGAGACGAAGCCCAGAATCAGGTGTCTCAGTGTCTGATTGACAAAGACAAGTACCGTAAGCAGATACGGGAGCTGGAGGAAAAGAGTGATGAGCTGCACATCGAGATTATGCGTAAAGAAGCGAAAATAGTCACCTTGGAGTCTAAACTGAGGCGCCTGTCCAAGGAACATGGCTTTGATATTAGCCAGGTGTGGAAACTAAATAGATTTTTGTTGTAAAACTGTCTGTATGACTTTATATCAGAGGGAAATCCTCAAGGAATTCTAGATCTTCAGAAAGGCCTAATGATATCTGGGAACTACTAGCATACTTGTCTGTAATTTTCAGTTTATTTAGCTGAATCATCGTGCTCTTTATATGTAAGCTCTGCAAGTCTTGCAGTAATCCTTTTACTTGTTGGAAACAAAAGGGTTAAAATCTTGAAATCCCCAACCAAAAATTGTCCAGTCAGGACTTTTTTCTCTGTGGTATCTTGGTACCTTCAGCCAGATAAGTTCTCCTATTGGTTAAGCTGGACTGAAGGCCTTACTCACTAGATAAACCATGAACATAATTAATTTAGTGCTAACATACCATGAGAAGAAATTAGCATTATCACTGATTTGGTTTTTTTTTTTCTCGTTTTTTGAAGTTTGGGTATGAACTGAAGGCTAGCTGTAATAGTTACAGTTCACCATTGGTTTATACAAAGGGCAATACTTTGTTTGCCTTACATGAGGTCTGCTAATATTAGAAAATCTATCAGATAAATCACATTGAAAGCTAGGCAAACAATGTCATGCTGTCTCTTTGTATGTGCAGCTGTATGGTGTATCCTGCTTTTCATGTATGTTTCAAGATGGTGGAGAAGGATATAAAACATATTACAATTTTATTTGTTCTTCTTAGAGTTTGCCTCGAGATGTTTCTCATACAATATTACATACATTTGAGAACCAAGACCCCAAGATTGAGGTGCCGTCTGAGGACTCAGGGGAAGAGGTTGTAGAAGACATGTTCCTTCCTACCCCTTGCAGTGAGGTCTTCCGGCTTAAACGCAGACCAAACCTTAAAGGGGTAAGCCATGATAAAATGTGCATTTTACTGATTTTGTCATTTTTTGACTTCTATCTGGACCAGGATTTTGTGTTTTTGACACAGTTCCCATACCCTCCCCAGATAAGAGCGAAATCTCCAATCTCTCCACCAAAATCTTTGGATTTCCAAGGTAGAGTTGTCTTTGAACTTCAACAGTCTTGCATGTCAAAGTGAGAGAAGCACAGACCACACTGACTTCCTTTAACTTTCTTTCTCTTTTTTTTTTATAGCTGCGCCGCATACCAACGGGGACCTGGTAGATGCTATGAGCTCACCCTTTGGTGTAAGTCACTCAGATTTTACGCAGGGAAATGTTCAGCAAATCTCTTCCTCAGCATGTGTTGTAGAGTTTGTTCTCAGTACTTTGTTTAGCATCGTTGTCTTATTTAAAAGGCACTTTTACCAGTTGCATATTTTCTTGTTTGTTTTCAGAACCGTTACCGGAATGACAGCATCATATCCACAGCTGCTGAGCCTCCAGAGAAGTCTTCCATCCTCAGAAGGACAAAAGAAGGAGATCCTGAATTTTTGCCCAGAAGGTATTCAACAGAATACCTTTTCTGTGCTTTTCTGTGCTTTTCTGAGCTGAAGTACAAATTACGACGTAGAACTAAAGCATGGTGTGAATGTTCAATCAAACCATTTTGTCCTGCCTTTCCATTTCAGCTATGACTCAACAGGCTCCGATAGTGGAGACAACATGGACATGGGTAAACAGACTTTACTCCGGTCACTGTGGATCATTGTAAATCATTTTAATCACTGAGATCATTCACTTCATTCCTTTGTCCTTCCCACTCTGGTGTAGATGAAACGGACACAGTCTCCTATGGCCACCCGTCTATCCACTCTTCCTCATCTTCTCATCAGTCTGAGATCATAGACTCTTATGAGCTGGAGCAAGTGAACAACATTTTCAGGAAATTTTCACTGGAGAGGTACTCTGCTTTTCCCTTTCCTCACCTGTGTTGTGTTTGTGCCCCCCTATCACATACAGAATCAATATCTGCCTGCAAGATTCAGTTTCTTACTTAATCTTTTGCTGAATGCTGATTTCTGTTTCTACAAAAATGATTTGGTGTTGACACAGTGCTAAATAACCTGGTTAAGTTAAAACCTTTTTTTTGCTCTAAACAATGTATAACCAGAATATACAACATAATATTGCTCTGTTGACATTTTTGGTTAAATTTAGTCATGATACTGCTGTGCTCATATGTCATTTCTTGTGCATGTATCCTCCCTTTCACCCTCATTCCAGACCGTTTCGTCCCTCCCTCACCTCTTGTGCGCGCTCCAGTACTTTGCGCCCAGTGCAAGAACTCTCTCTCCCTGGAGACTCTCTCCTGTCAGACATTACTCTTGTCGGGGGCAATGACAGTGGCATATTCGTGTCCTCTGTCCTTCCTGGCTCCTGTGCAGAGAAGGCTGGCCTTATAGTGGGACACCACCTCTTAATGGTGATTCAGTATATTATTTTTGTCATGACAGTAATTTTTGTGCTTGATTTCATTTTCACAGCAATCAGGAACCCTCTTGTTTCTTTTTGTCCAGCTAAAAGGCTGTATCCGGGGGGAGATCCAGAGTGTGCCTCTGGATACCAGCACTCAGGAAGAGGCTCACTGGACGCTGCAGAGGTGCACTGGGCAGGTTCAGCTACATTACAGATGCAACTTTGAGGGTGAGTCTGACCACCTGATTTGCAGGTCTTGTTCTCAGATCAGACAGTCAGAGTGGGTGGAACTTCAAGGCTGCTTTAAATATTAGATGTCTGGGGTTGTTGTTTTGCTATACTATTTAAATACAATTTCCTAATTATGTAAGTAATTACATAACGGAATACATAGTACAGCAGCACAATGTTCCTGGGGCTGCTCACACCTGTCTTTGTGTGATTGGAGTCTCGGTAGCAGGAACAGCAGTGATGCAGTGGCTACTGCTTTCAGGTGCTGTTTTGTGAGGTCTGTGTTGTGAACTTTTCTCATGTCTTCAGCCTATAGGCGGCTGCAGAAAGACATAGATGAAGGCAGAGTGGTGTCTGGCGACTCATTCTACATCCGGGTCAACCTGAACATTTCGGGCCAGTCGGACAGCTGCTCTCTGAATGTGCGCTGTGATGAGGTGCTCCACGTGTTGGACACCAGGCACCAGGGCAAGTGTGAGTGGCTCTGTGCACGTGTTGACAGCTTAACTGACAAGGACCTGGAGAAGGGCACCATCCCCAGCTATAGCAGGTTAGTTTCTTGGTATGGCTTACTTCCTTAGGCATAACAATAAAGGCTTTATGGTTATGATTTTCAGTGTGAAAAAGATTGCTTTTTTCTCCTGCTATTGATTGTTGTTTAAAGAAGTCTTTGTGTCTAGTGTTGGCCGAAGAGCATAAGCCTCAGGGAATGTGTGTGTGTGTGTGCGCGTGTCTGTTGAATATGACTAGAGGCTACTGTATGAACTGACAGTCATCTTTCTCCCTAGGGCCCAGCAGCTCCTCCTGGTGAAAATCCAGAAGTTGCTGTGTCGTGGAGGCCGAGAGGAGGCGGAGAATCAGCGGGGAATGCGGGTTAGTTCACCCTAGACCCAGCAGAGGTTCCAGGCACTGGCCTTGCTTGCTTGCAGTTTGTGCAAAGGCAGCACAACAAAGTGCAGCCAAGCACAAAACCCAAACAGACAGACTGAGTGAGATTCACTTTCTTTCATTTATGTCCTCAGACCACTTTGCAGCCCGAGGAACCTGCTCCGTCCCCGGACCCCAAGTCTAGCCCACGTCTTTCCAGAGCCAGCATTTTCATCTGCCAGATCCTCCAGGTAACTGACCCTCTGACCAGACAAATAGAGGTAGAATGGCTGGAAAAGACTATGGACTGTGAATTGCTAAGATTAAGAAATTTTCTTTGTGTCAGTTTGTCAGCAGGACTGATAACAAGTACAAGAGGATGGATAGCAATGACCGCGTCCGCATCGTCAATGGAGGCAATACGTCATCTCTTCCCAGAGCAGGCTTTGAAACCATGAAGCCTGAGGGTAAGCACGGAGAGCCTTGTCTGATCCATGTCATTCTCACCCACGTCTGAAGGCTCATATAATAGCTTTTTGACATATAGACTGCACAGGATTTACTTTTGCACTTCTGCCAAGTTGAAACGTTGGATTCTACATTTGAGTTGAAGGTTACTGTTTGGCTGAAGGCAGGCATCCCCCAAAAGGTCTAATATTGAAACAAGCAATGAAAACTGGGCACTTGATAGCATTTTTATGCTAAAGAGACAATGGTTCTTTCTGTGTTACATGTTTAAATGAATGTTTCTTTGCTTAAGCCTTCCACTGAATGGTGAATATGAATATATGATTATGAATCATCAGGTGAAAATGAATCATGTGAATGATCATATGAATAACATGCATCTGTGGTAACATCTCAGACTCCTCAGAATCGGAGAGTGACCTGAACAAGAGCGATCTGAACCTAATTCCGTACAGTCCAGTGACCCCACACCACTGCCCACGCAAACGCCCTGTGCTCTTTTCCCCCAACATCCTGGCCAAGACCATCGTCCAGAAAATTCTCAACTTTGGGGGGGCCATGGAGTTCAACATCTGTAAACCAGGTAAGTAGCAGTAAAAAACGGTGTGTCTGAGATTGCTGTGGGAGAAACAGTATGGTAAACTCTCAGAGTGAACCTGAACAATTGATAACATAGTTAGATAAAGGACACAAATGTAATATAAGGTTCTTAATGAGTTCAGTAGTTCAGTGAATTCAATAGTGTCTGCTTGGGGTGGAATTGACCAGACGACCTGCCAACCTCCCTAATCAAATTTAAACACAAGAAGGTTGCTAAAAGGAACAAAACAAATATTAATAAAAAAAAATAATACATAAATATATATATATATGTATATATATATATATATATGCGCACACAGACACACAAATGATAACAACCAAAGAAAGCATCAAACCCTTTTTTCTGTTTCTCTACGCTCATGAGCAACTCTACGGTTAATGTTCTCCAGGAGCATCTACACACTCATACCACCATTTAAGGAAGAGTTAGGAACACATAATGGGCACTGAATTCAGTAAGCACTGCCCAATGAGCTACACCACATACACTATTCTCTGAACAACGTAGGAAACTGAAATATAAAAATGGTACAGTGATGATTTTGGATTTTCACAGCCTATCATGCAGCATAATCTTTTAAAAAATGGCACCAAGAGCACTTCACTGCTGAGGAAAGCAGTCGACCAAACCCGAACAAAACAACAGAACATACTAGAACAAGAAGGTAAATGATGATCACGAAGGCTGGCTGTCTAGAGGCCTGCGATATTGTTGCATGTCTGAATGTAATTTAACAGCATTTGTAGATGCAGGAGGGTAAAATATAGATATACAAAATCTCTTCCTTCATGAGATCCAGAACTAGAAGAAAAACAGAAAGGAATGAAGAGACATTGAAACACTGAGGGCATAAAGCTTTTTGGGATTTAAGGGCAATAGATTGTAACGTCACATAAACCAGGGAACTTCAAATGCTTTGTTATTTTACCTCCAATGATAGACACTTTTTGTTTGCACTGGCTGGTGAAGTTACAGATGGTGAATGGTCAGTTGATTGTGCCAAACTGTAACAGATGTAGTCCTCAGAGATATTTTAACAGTGACTTAACTTTTCCATCGTAGGCAACTTCCTCATTTACTTGAGTCTCTAAAAAGCATCAGTTCACAAGAAGCACATACTAAAGATACTGAGGAATAAATGGAAAATCCAAAATCAAATATGAAATCATTGCTGCCATAAATAATGCCAGCTGCTCTTTACACTATATAAACAGTTTGTGATGAATGGACAAATAGAATACCCGCTATGAAAACTTACCACATAAACATACAGAAAAAAATTTAAAATGTGTTTTCTCTCTACCACAAAGTTGCCGTTTCAGAATTTCGTAGATACAAGAATTTATTACAACAGTGATGATATATTCTCCTTCATGCTCAATTGCAGAATTAGATGTGGGCTCATAAAGGTCAAATATAAATGGGAGTATGTAGATTAAGAGATTCTAGGGGCAGCTGTAGTTGAATAATTGAATAATTTTAGCTCACCAAAAAGATTTCATATTTTCAGCATAAGATGAGTAAAATGGTAAAGATAATGACATCTTTGTAGCCTATTTTGTTCATCTTTAGTAAGCCAATAATTTCAAGCCACACTGTATGGAATAGATAAATGTTATAGAATAATGGAATTATAAATTGCCCAGGCAATAGCCTGTCTAAGCTGGATTGCTATGAGAGACTGGAAGACAGTATTCAGCATTAATCACAAATATGAATAGCATAGTTACCTACTAAAAAGAACACTTTGCATCAGTTATTAATGGATGATGATGGCCATCAGTATTTTTCTGACTTTCACATTGCACTGTTTCAAAATCAGCCTGTTTATGTATGTTGTTGATGTTATTATTTTAGACATCCTGACAAAAGATGAATTCCTCATGAAACAGAAGATCGAGCCCATCATCTACTTCAAAGAAAAGCAAGCCAACACCTATGAGTGTATCACCCCTGAAAACATTGAAGCCGTTGCCTTTAAGGTAGTCTAAGAACTTTATCAAATCAGTTTGATGGCATTTCAATGATATTTTCACTTTTTTATGTGTGTCATTTCCTTGCTTTTTAAAAAAAAAAAAAAAAAAAAAAACTTTTGTAAAGCTTACTGTCAGATTTCTGTCCTTTGGCAGGGCTCTCAGCAGTGATGTGTCTCATTTAGAAGTGGCACCTCACTGTAAGAGCTCTACCCTATTTCCCTCAGACTGCTGGCCGACCCGGCACTCCTGGGTGACAATTACTCTCCCTCAGTGACACCCAATTCAAAGAGATCCACTCTGATCCTCCACTCCTATGAATGAGACCTGCTCTTTAGTCAGAGGAGTGGCAAGGAAATGTAGACTTTAAGTAAGAAATTGCTTTTTGCGACTGTGAAGACAGCTCTCCGCAGAGCCCGTCTCCAGCGTCCATAGAGAGGGAGGGAGAGAGGGAGAGGAAGAGGAAGAGAGAGAGCGTGCACCAGACACCCTCAGAGCCAGCATGCTCTTTGGGGTTTTGTCAGGTGGTCAGAGGCTTTGTTTTCATGCTTCACTAGCTAATGTGTTCAGGAGACGTGAATATTTTCCAGTGAGAATCACGCCCCTGTGAGAGCTGCACAAAAACCAGAACAGCAGAGAACAAAGCGTGAGTGCAGAGTCCACAGTGTGGGATAAGAAGGAGTGCAATTGAACCGTAACCCACATGTAGCTCACTGGAGGAATTAACAAAGTGCCTCGTGTCCGTTTTGGGTGGAAACACAATGAAAATAAACATATGAAAAGGCTCTGCCGTGCTGTTTTTCCCCCGAAAGCTGTGTATTTGTCTCATTAAGAATTCATTTATTATTGGAACCCAGTTCAAAATGCATCGCGGAAGTAGTGTTGATTCTGAAACTTGCTTTGTGTTCTGTTGCAGGCTAAACACTGTCTCCTGGAAGCCGATCTGAGCTGTGTGAAAGACTTGCTCAGGAGAGAAATCTACCCAATCATTATATTCATCAAAATCTGCGAGAGGAACATCAAGAAATTAAAGTAAGCAGCCTGCCACCTTCCCACCCTTAATCAGATTTGCTCTCATCAAATACATCTCAATTAGGGCTGGCTTACTTTCCATGCTTTAGCACGTAATCACGTCATTCATAGTTGTTTTATTGGATGTCTCATTTAGGCTTATTGAGATACAGTATGTGTAATGACTGTGGTCTGTGACGTTCTGCAGGAGGCTGCCACTGAAGGTGGACTCAGAGGAGGATTTCCTGAAGATGTGCCGTGCTAAGGAGAAGGAGCTGGAGGCTCTGCCATGCCTTTATGCCACTGTGGAACACGACTCCTGGAGTGGAGTGGAAGATCTTCTTAAGGTCGTCAAGGACAAAATCTTGGAAGAGCAGAAGAAAACCATCTGGGTGGAGCAGGACATGCTGTAGGTGACTGGACGTAACCATAGCTGAGAGGGCAGATGCACTCTGCTTTTAGGGCTCCCGTAGGCATATTTCACACTGAAACTCTGTGTGTCAGTGTTTCCAGCACGACTGAAATGTGCCCACATACCACTGCCATGAGAACAGGAACCAACCCTGAGGTAACCAGGTATGTGGTCCAGGAATGTTGTCCCTTTGTGACACTAGTCACAAGCAGAAGTGGAGGCATTCACATCCGGAGACTTTTTTTTTTTATCTTTTGTTGTCTTCCAGAAGTGCTGCCACCGTCAATAAAACATTAGTTTACCCACACTCCATCCATAATACCCAATAAACCACAGTCCATTGCACTTTGTTGGACTCCATTCGTTGTGTTCCCCCACAGCTCCTCGCTGTAGTTATTCATTATTCTGTGTGATCATAAACAAAGATTAATGTTGATAATTGTAAATTGAATTTGTTGCCCTTATCATTGTATTTTTTTAAATGATGAAGCAGAACTCTTGGTGGAGCACTTACTTTTTTACCACTTATTTGTGCTAGTATATTTATTTTGTGGCCAGTCTGCAGTACACTATTTACCAAAAGGATATATTGTGTCTGTAGCTGTAGCGTGCACAACTGATATGTGGTCACACGACTTCTCTATGCTAATTGCAGATACTACAAATGTGTGCTAGTAAAGCGAATAAGGAAGATGGACGCATACAGCATTAAGTTGACTGTATGATAGCGCGAGTGATCTTGAAGAGTGTATGTGAAGATATGTTTTTCTGGGGGTTGTACTCCTTCAAAATCTGTCAAGAGTCGGTAGCAAAAACAGAGAACTGTCAACAAGAGGTATAATTGGCTCGGAAAGCAAATGTTATCTCAGATATGAAAATGATCTTGCATTAGCTCTAAATGTTGAGTGTCATCATCTGAAGGATATATATAGGATAGAATATATTGGGTAATATATGTGTATTATATCAGATTATATCTTGACATTAACATTGAAATTTATCTCTGTAAATTATCATTACAAGATACTTTTATTACTGCATATTTTGTTGACTTAACTGAATGTATGTGCTCTCAAACTATATTTATTGTCAGCAGGTTATTTTCTGGTACAGTAACGTTCAAGTAATACAGGTTCATTATGATTAGATTAAATATAAGACTTTTATTGCACAGAACCTGAAACCTTTTTTCCTGTAGCTGAAGTCCAGAGGTCTGTTGGATATATGTAAGAGAAACCAAACATTGTTTGAAAAGAAACATGAATGTACTTTGTAGCAGTTGACAGCATGCTGTGTGTTTCACATTAAATGCCTTTCAAAAGAGCAGTGCTGTTTCCTGTAATTCAACTGCAGCAGTTCATGAGTTTTGTCTCTGAGAGGGTGATGCATTCTGAACAGATCCACTGCTTCTTTCAACCTGCACTCAGCTCTCGTTGGGTCAGGCCAGCTCTTCTGCTGATGAGACAACTCGCACTTTCATTGTGCCGAAAATAAAACTGAAATACTATGCCAAGACTTCGACATAGAACAGAAATCCTGAAGAGAGTGTGTCACGAGTGGAAATTTCAGTTGGTTGGTGGCAGTCATACGCAAGTTAGAGTCTTCTGTGGTGGCGGCGGTTCCTCTCAGAGTAGCGTCACTGCAGACAACAGCTCTTACGGTAAACCCGAAGTTTCCACTGCCAATGGAAATGTCAGTCTGCGAACTCCTGGATCTCCTGATTTTTACCAAAACACATACATATATAGCACACGCATCTCCTGGTTTTCCACTAAAGGTGATTCAGTGTTGAGTGCAGTGGAGAGTTATGGTTTGTTTGCGACCCCCACCCTCCACCCCCACCTGAAGCCAGGCGAGAAAGTAAACAAATCAGCCCTTGTTGCTTCTCGGATTTTTGCATTTTGCAAAGTGGAAAGTCCTGTTTACTTTTCGTGTAAATACACAGCACTATTATGGCCTGTTTGTCTGATCAGACCGTACAAGGGAAGGAAGGATGAGAGTTGTGAAGAGTGAGCTTGTGTAGTATGAACTACGCAAACCTGTAGAGGATAGTGAGAATGACTGAAGCTGACGAGACTTGTCAATCAAATTGTGCATTTGATTTGCAGCATTACACGATTACAGTAGAATTACAACAGTGGTCATCAAGTCCCCTTCTGGATATTTATAGACCTGCACTTCAAACCAAGATCTTACACACCTGATTTGCTTTATCAAGGTCTTCTGAAGTGACTGATTACTTGGTGACTGGTCAGTTAGGCTACATTCCTTTTACAAGCCTTAATGCTGAGTTCTAATATTTTGCTCAGTTGCGTTTGTAAGTGATAATTGTCTGTCACATTGTAAACACACACATAAAAAAGGATCCTCATTAACATATTTCAGAACTATAAAGCTAGCAGACACAGGATGAACATGTTAGTGACATACACATAAACAGTAAAGAGTGATGTAAAAATACACTACTTCCATTGTAGAAGGAACTATGATAGTGGCTCAAATTAAGATAGAAAAGAATTTTCAGTCTCAAAACCTTATTTATTTAATTTCTCAGATTAGAAATACAGGGATTGGCTTATGCTATTTATAAAACCCTGAAAAGAATTACACGGACTGTTGAGATATCACCTTACATCAGTGTTGTTACTCTCAGATGCTTCATAAATATGAACCTAGATCTGTGCCACCCTTTCATGGGAACATGCACTATTTGTCCAAAGGTTCGTAGACACCTGCTCATGCAACGTTTCTTCTGTAAGCAAAGGTAGTAAGATGGACTTCTACTTTTCTGGTAATGCTTTACATTAGATGTTGGAGCATTGCAAATGAGGATTCTCATTCTCATTCTCATCTCAGAGGTTTTTGGTGGTGCTCCATCATGCCAGAGATTGCAGTTCCACTGTTTCACAGGCTTTACACCCCTCTAGGCAGCACTTGATATTGGGTATAGTAACTTAAGGCTCATGTATTTCTGCTCCAGAGCGTCCATTTCTATTAGGAATGCCTTTCTGTGGAGCTAGGTGTGTGCAGTTGTGTCAGAAATGGGTGCTCCTTAAAGTAGCCGAAATTAGTGCCTGGACACAATTAGACATGTGAATGTCAGCCCAACAAACAGTTCTTATGAAATGCGGTACACAGGTTTATCCCTCATTGCTTTTCTTACAGCCATTCTCAGTGTCGCGTCTCCGTGGCAGATGGCCCACCGGTCTGTTGAGTGTGACAGTGTCTGAATCTGTCAGTCAAATCTGTGAGGAGAGTAGGAGCTGATGTGTCATAACAGACACTCCATCAGAGTAAGTGAGTGAGTGAGTGAGTGAGTGAGTGAATGAGTGAGTGAGTGTGGGCGTGTGTGTATGTGACAGACATCAGGATTTCAGCATCAGAATAGCATTCGCCATCTGTGCCTCCCATGCAACACTCTGATAGTTCAGAGCAACCGTCTCTTCTCGCCCACATCATGGGCAATCAGAGCCAACTCATCTGGAGGCTCCCTGGCTTCACAGACAGATGCAACCTGCTTTCATTGTTTTCCAAATCGGGGTTAAAGGCGTTTTTCACACACAGACGCGATGTACGGTGTCCCTTGTTACTGTCTAAGATGAAAACACATTTTCAAGACCATTGCTTTGATTAGAAAAGGTGGAAAATTTGTGAGTCAGCTGCACCTTTGGAATGGAATGTGTTCAGCAGAGTGGAGGCAGCGAGGAAAAGTCTTAATCTTCGTCTGCTTCACATCTCCCAGTCTGGTTGCTCTGATGAAAGAGTCTTTAAAAAATATGAGGAACTTAGCTGCTTGTGGAGTTCTTCAGGCATAGGTGAAATTTTAATAGATATCAGACGATGTGTCCTGTTTCATCAGGGAGCTGTTTTATTCATTTCTGCCTGTGTTGATAACCCCCCTCCCCCCGCCGCTCTCTCTTTATCGCTTCTTTTGCTCTCTTTTTTCTCTGCCGAAAGTGCACTTGTCTTGATATTAGTATGATCACAGTCGGAACAGAACGAGCAATGTTTGATGACTTTTCTTCAGAGATAACTAAGCACTCTGGGTCGTGAGCATGAATCTCCAGCTCTTACAATGATTCAATGATTTGACGTGTTCATAAAGCCATGCTTTTTATGTCAGAGGCCTAGTGTGCTGGGCTCAAATTGTTAAGGGGATTGAATTTTTTTTTTTTTAGTTTATTTATTGTTGCTGCAGAGTAATTTGATGTTTTTAACGAGAGTCCATGTTTTTCAGCTATGGTCCAGGGAGACCACATGCCTGCTGGATTTTGTTCAGTCTTATCTCTCTTAATTAGGTCGGACAAAGCTTTGAATTGCACATTGATGTTTTTTTGAATGCTTCCTTTTTACATCCCTTGCCAAAAAAATGTTTCTGCATCTGAAAACATTTCTAAGTTGCTTAGGTCCATAAGTAATTAGGAAAAATGGGTGGCAAAGTGTATAATAGTCAAATTTGTTTCTATTTCACTTACTTCTCACTCGCAATGACTATTTTCTAGGGCCACATTTATTTACTCAGAATAATTCTCTGTTGCCAGTGTAAAAGAAAACGGTTCTGTAGCTGAAACAGAAAATGTAAGAAAACATTCTGACTAATCAAAACTTATTCATTCATCTTTGGCATTTTCGTACTTGTTGTGACCAACACTTTCCTGCACAATGGAGAGAAAACCTCTGATTTGACGCGATTGAGCCCAGCGGCACTGTGATCAGAATAACACAAGCCTATGAATGGTCGTTCCAAGTTCTGGACGAGTTGTTTGGAAACAAAGCATTATCCTCTCCTCCATTTTCCAGTCTTCTATTAGCCTAAAGTGCGCAGGGACTGGCAGCATTGTTCAGACTTCTGATTTCTGCCACAGGCTGCAGTTGGCCCTCTCTCTTCACAAGAGCAATTTCGCTCTCGGCCAGCAAGAAGAATGGCCATTTGTGTTCTGAGTTGTTGATTTGGTGATCAAAATGTGTAATCATGGCTGTGCTGCTCTCTGGAAGCCACTTCATTCTCATTCTCGGCTGCATGCTGATTTCATCTTTCTCCCCCCAAAACCTGCGCCAATTAACCTCCTGCTTGAAAATCAACTTGAAAGCTTTTCCATTAAACACTTTCCCCTACACACATCTACTCAATAAATAGCTTAAAAACTCAGCATCAGGCCTCGAGTAATCAGAAAGTGTTTGTCTTCTCACTTATAAACGCTACCTAATAATTTCTTTGGTAGGCAAATGTATGAGAAAAAAAGTGACATTATTTATATGCTAATGTGGATCTGAAAGACCTCTGTCGAAGGTGGG
Source organism: Brycinus macrolepidotus (assembly GCA_037974445.1). Lineage (NCBI taxonomy): Eukaryota > Metazoa > Chordata > Actinopteri > Characiformes > Alestidae > Brycinus > Brycinus macrolepidotus. The sequence goes on along the minus strand of JBBPCZ010000148.1, from coordinate 10,456,475 downwards.
GTCGGCTGTACTGTCTTGTACATTTGTGAGTTGCCTTTTTTTTTTTGCTGCGTGTTGGGGATAAACAGAATTTGGAGCATTAAAAGCTTCAGGAACTGCTTATGACTTGAGTTCATTTGAAATGTGACTCAGAGCATACAGGCCCACTAAAGAGAAAGTGTCAAAAACCCAGCGGTGCTCCACTCCACTTTTAGCAAAGAAACAGATGCACTGAAAGAGTTTCATAATCATTTCATTTTCTCTAATTTAATATATTGAACAATGCCATTTTGGTTGTTTATTTGAATAGATCTGAGTTGATGAACAAATGGTCTTGTCATAAAAAATCAATATGAAGAGAATGAGATTTGAGCAAGAGCTGCACAGTGACACAAGCACAGCATAACACTGCCCTCTACTGAAAGCACAGCCCAATGAAGATTCTCGTTGGAGTAACGACCTATTTCTCCCTCTTCTGGATTTATGTTGATTTCTTACTACCCTTCCAAAAGATGCATGTGTAAAAATCACGCAATATAATTGTTTCACATGTTTTCATAGATGAATTTGAGCCTGAAAGGAATAGATTAGTCAAAATTCAAACTGACAGTCATCCCCCTAACCCAAAAGCAGATGATCCAGTGATACATGTTTGGTTTCTGAAATTTGCTTCCTTTGTTTTGCTCTGGAAGTACAATTTAACATAGTTAACAAGTCATTAAGCTTTTATACTCCACACATTAGCACTGTGTGAACTGCCTGTCTGAATCATACTTGCTTTAAACTGCTTAAATGTTGTAGCAGCCATCTTTAAGCTTGAATTCTCTCTATATTTTCCAATGACTCCAATCTCTTCTAACTGATTCCATTTAGAGTTTTTTTTTCTCAAACATCTCTTGAAGCCTAATGCCCAGAGTCTAAACTGTGAAGCATTAAAGTACTGATCATTCTGACATTTCTGTTGGAAATACAAACACTATATATTTCCAATATCTTTCTAATTTCTAAATCAAAGATGTCTTTAATGCTGAAAAGTGATGAAAAGGTGACATTGCAGCACATATATCAGTAGAACAGAAACGACTTCTCCTTCCATTTCACTCCTCATACATACATGGGTGCACAGAGTGAATCTTCTAGCCTATAATGGCTGACCATTTGGAGTTATTTCATTCCATTAACCGATCAGTTTATGAGGCTTGTTTAATACTGGCCCAAAGGCTTTCAAATATCATTTTTCATGCTCACATTTACTCCCAGAGGAAAGAGATCTTCTAAATGAGATCTCCTCTTCATTCCATTTACTTCTCCTAGAGATGGTTAAGTCCTGTCTGAAATCAGTGTGAAACGAAAGTTTCTGAAATTCGGCTTCTGAGAAACAGCCCTTAGATTTTCTCACTTTGATCAAAATATTGTTTCACGGATGTTTTAACGGACGTTTTAACTGGTCTGGGTATGACTCATCTCACCTGAATCTTTTCTGAATAATATTTACATAAAAAAGATCTCATTTTCTTTTGTAGGTCTCTTTTACATCTTAGACATATTTCAGCAATCTACAGCTACAAAAGGAGATCTCAAGCTTTTCTAATTTGTGTCCAGACCTTCTTAACAGTTAGGTGGGGGGATGACAATCACCATTTTTCTCCTCCTTAGGAAAAAGGACTTAGGAAGCAATGATCCTTTATAATAGAACAGATCTGAGATTTGCTTTAGCCTATTTCTCCTACGACATAGAAAAGCAGATCTTACTAACATCGCACCTTTATGATGAGCTCTAAATGCTGAATATACACTGGTACAAAACCAGAGGAAAACTGAAAGCTGTCCCTGGAGGCCAGGCACAGTTTGCTCCTGGCTGTAAATTTACAAAAGGGCTTCAAGATCACCAGCCTGATCACACAGGGCTGCTGTTTCTCATGCACAAAACTTTGGTTTAACTGATGCTTTCAGTTTATGGCATATGAGAGCAGCAGTGGGTATTCAAAAAAATTCAGTCATGTGAGGTAAAATTTCTCAGTGTGCAAGGCTGAAAAGAACAGCACTCTTACTGTTTATGTAATAGCAATAGATAAACATCATAACTGTCATAAATTATTAATGCAATGTAGCAGTAAACTACTGTCAAGACAAAGCACACTGGGATGTGCTTTGGAGTTTACTGAAAACTGATAAAGCCTCATGGTATTTTAAGTTCTAAAATACCATGGGTTGTACCCTAGTTTGGTCCTGCTTAGCTAAGTGCTACTAAAACACAGTGTTTTCACAATTTTTGGAGGAACACAAGGAGCGATACGAAGGAAAACAGTGTTTGGTTAAAGACTTTTAAGTATTTTGTCTAGTCACAGTAATAATTTAACCTGTTGAAGCCCAGCAGGAGCCAGCTCAGGAATGTTTGACTTACAGGCATGGTAACACATATCAAAACAAGCAGCAGGACTCATCATCTCTAGCTGTCGTAGTTTCACTGTTGTGGGACAATATATCAGTGAGTAATTTGGTTCGGAAAGAACACTAAATCTGCTATATTTCTACGTTTATCCTATATTTCTTTGCCACCATATCAAAAGTGCCCCATTCATGCATTATAGAATTCAGTTAGTATCATGACTACCTTTAATGGCATACCAGCTAGGCACTCAAGACTTCCCCCAACCCCGTTAACAAAAAGTTATCAACAAAACTGTGTCGATTAACCTCCCCATCTGATTGATCCCACACCAAAACTCCTGATCTACAGGAAAATACTTGATAAACATCCCATACTGTGTGTGTTCTGACGATGGCTTTGACCATGGCCCGGTTCATACCTGGTATCAACATGCATTTTCACAACTGAAATGCAGATTTCGTGCATAATTTACTGTGTCATTCTCCAACACATCTCCAAGATGCACTATACCCAGTTCAGTTGCTCCTGCAATCAGAAGGTCGTGGGTTTGAATCCCAGGACTGTCAGTGGCACCACTGAGGTACCCTTAAGCAGGGTACTGTCCCCACACACTGCTCCCCGGGTGCCGTGTTCCTGGCTGCCCGCTGCTTCACTTGGCGAATGGGTTAAATGCAGAGAACAATTTCGTGCTGTTCACACTGTGTGCTGCGTTCACGTATGACTAATGGACACTTTACACTTACTGTGGCCGTGTGATTGGATCGCCCAAGATGCATGTTAATGCTAGGCATGAACAGGACCAGAGAGATTGCAGCTTGCGATACAAATAACTATATGTCAAAGCTTCTAGAAAAATGGCAGGACTTAAATATAACACATTATCCTTTATAATTTACTTCCAGTTTTTCTCAGAATGTTTCTTTGGCCACTGGTAAGCCTGATTTCATCAGAGTGTCTGAAAAAAAATGGAGCATGAAGCCTAGATAGAAAGAATGGTGTAAGTGCTTGGTGTTTGTTTTTCCCAGGGTTGAGGAAGGCTGACATGTAAAAAGTCATTATCCATTATGTTTTATCACTAAGATCAGTTCTGCCCAGAATTCCACAAAATCAGAATAACTTTATAATGGTTTTCCATTTGGATCTGCTAAAAAAATCCTCACATGAACTCTTCCACAAGTTCCCCTTATTCCCCACAGGTAGGGAATTCTGTGCAGGCCACTTGGATAGTCCACTTACACTATATGGACAAAAGTATTGGGACGCCTGACCATTACACCAACAGGGACTTTAATGACACTGCATTTAAATACATAGACTTTAATATGGAGTTGCCCCCCCATCACCCCTTTGTAGCCATAACAGCTTCCACTCCTCTTGGAAGGCTTTCCACAAGATTGGGGAGTGTTTCTGTGGGGATTTGTGCTCATTCATTCTGTAGAGCAGGGGTCACCAACATGGTGCCCACGGGCACCAGGGTGCCCCCAAGGACCACATGAGTAGCCCGCGGACCTG
>JBBPCZ010000148.1:10429484-10452492 GCA_037974445.1 Brycinus macrolepidotus | reverse complement strand
CAAAGGTGTTGGATGGGGTTGAGGTCAGGGCTCTGTGCGGGCCAGGCAAGTTCTTCCACACTGAACTCATCCAACCATGTCTTTATGGAGCTCGCTTTGTGCACTGGAGCACATTCACGCTGGAATAGAGAAGGTTCTTCCTCAGACTGGGTCCTCTAAGTTGGAAGCATGGCGTTGTCCAAAATGTCTTCGTCTGAAGCATTAAGATTGACCATTTATGCCCACTCCTCGACTGAAATCTTAAAGGTCAAACCTGGGCCTCCTCCTGCCCTCTGTCTCCCTCTGTGGGTCCGTAGATTGAACCTCCTCCCTGCCCACACAGAAAGGAGGGAGGGGGCTTCTCCAACAAACTTTGAGAGCTGGAGAAAACAGAAAAGCGCTCTCACGCTCTGGGAGCTCAACTTTTTTTCCGAGACAGTCACAAAAGGAGAAGAGAAGATGGTAATGGTCTCTGAAAGGTCTTTTTCTTTGTGAATAACGGGTCTTGTCTGGAAGTCATGTAAAGCGGTTGGTTGGAGTTTTGCCGTTTTTCTTCTCTGTTTTTTCTCATGGCGTAAAGATGCCTGTGCGAGTGATGTTTGCGGTCTGAGCCGGGTTGTGAGTGTGTTGTTCTGTGAGTGTGAGAGCTGATGTTTTTTGTCGTTTCTCGGATGATCAGTAACCCCACGGGTCGCAGGCTCGGTCCGGTCTATGCAGCCGCGGGAACAAAAGAGAGCGAGTCAGCCGCGACTTCCACCACCACCGCCCCCTGGTAGCGCGACTCGGTCGTTTTTCTGCCCGGACTGCAGGACGCGATGGCCGGCGTGGTGCGCAGCCTCAGCCGCTGCCTGCTGCCCGCCGAGACCCCCCAGGACAGGAACACCGGGAAGGAGGGCGCACGGGCTCGCGATGCCAATCAGGAGCGCGAGGCCAAGCGCAGGAGTCGCGAGATCGATAACATGCTGGCGCGCGAGAGGCGCTCCGTCCGCCGCCTGGTGAAGATCCTCCTGCTGGGAGCGGGCGAGAGCGGAAAGTCCACTTTCCTCAAACAGATGAGGATCATCCACGGCAAGGAGTTCGACCAGAAAGCACTGCTGGACTTCAGAGACACTATCTTCGAGAACATCATCAAGGTGAGCTTTACAAAGTTTGGCGGAAGTGCGTAAAAGTGTACCCTCTTTTACGGCACTTCTGTTCTTTTTGTAACATTGTTCTACGCTCTCTCTCTTTCTCTCTCTCTCTCTCTGTCTCTCTCTCCATCACTTTCTTTCTCTCTCTCTCTCTAAACTGTTTTCTAAATAATATGTCAGAAATGACACTATTTATATTTATTTAACTCTAGTTATTAATTAATATAACTGTTTATTAACTGCAGTACATATAGTACTGTACCTCTCCCCTCTTTCTCTATTTCATTCCAAATTAACTTCCACAACTCTCAAAATAGACAGTCTTCTTCGAAAGGGACACTCTTTTTTCTCTTTTTCTCTCTCACTTTCTCGCTCTGACCTGAGTCATCCAGCTCTGGATGCCACTGGTGCCTTTATTTACCTAGGAGGCAGGTGTGATGACACAGTGCCTAACCAGTTTCATTAGCTAGTCAAACTACCAGTGATGAGACCGCTTTATGCCCGACAGCATCCCGAAGATGTGATCAGTGTCACAAGTTCACTGCCACAGCCACTGTTTTAAAAGATGTGCATGTCTAGCTGAGGAGTCACTGAAATTGTCAGTTTTAGGTTCCAACATGGCTGCATGACTCCTGTATTGTTCGATAGTAGGATTTCCTAGTGGCAGACGATGTAAATAATGATATTGTAATCGTTGTAAATTGCACATATTAGGATGGGAAAGTTCAAACTTATTAAAAATCAGGAAAGTCAAAAGTTGCATATCATGAAGCTCTATTGTGAAAGTATCATGATGTATTTTATTAGTTATGCACTAAGCTATTATGTGAAAGGCCACAGTTTTATTGCTTGGTGTTGGAGAGTCTTATAGACCGTATTATGTGTATTAAATGTGTGTTAAATTTGTATTAAAGTGTACTACACTGTATGTGTATATACAATAGGTTAAATCATCTGTTAAGGTTCTTAATGTCTCCAAAACACCTCTATGGTGTAGAAATCAATAACTAATTCCGAGGACACAAGAGTTTAGTCAGTCTCTTTCTCTCTCTCTCTCTCTCTCTCTCTCTCTCTCTCTCTCTCTCTCTGTCTTGTCTGCTGTCTGACTTGCCTGAAAGGAGCTGATTAGAGGATGATGGGTCAGGTAGATTCAGTCAGGCGTGTGATAGATGCACGTTTCCACCCATTTATCACCCTAATCTCTGTACTCAAGTGTGCCACGTTAGTCACAGCGATGCTTGTTTTAGTTGTCTGCCTCTCCCACGAGCTGATTGACAGCGTAAGCCAGGTTATTGTTGCCGGGTCATTTCCCGGCGAGTGTCTGCCGCTTTAGATGCTTTTGTGTTTAACAACAGAGGCTGACTCACCGGCTCTAATTAACTGGAATGGGGGAGAAAAAACTCTGCCTTTTTGAAGGGTAGGCGAATGTGAGATAGAGGAGAACAAGAGGGATGCTACAGATATAGCTTTTTCACATTTGTTGCTGTCCCCCTCCTACGTTGAATGGAGAGAGCAGATGGAATATCTTGACACTGTCATAACAGTCCTCACATCTTCAACAAGGTAACTTTATAGCAGATGGATTTAAAAAAAACATCCTTAGCTTAGTTAATGTAACAGTAAGTTTTGGATCATTTCAGTTGGTTCGTTTGTCATGAAGTGTTCACACAATGTCAAGGTCACCTGCTGTTTTCGAAAGGTGTAAAGGGATTTTTCTAAAACTGAGACAGTCTGCTTCTGTAATCAATCGAAAGATTAACTTAGTGCTTGAAAGGTACTTGGGTTTTGTTCACTGTCTTTTCTCTCTCCTCACTTTCTCTCCCTCCCTCCTACGGCTGCTGTTCCCTTGTCACTCGGATGAATGTGTTTGTGTGTTTTTGTACGAGTCTCCTGGTGTCTCAGTTGCTGATAGTACAGCAGATGTTCTCTCTTACCTGTCATGGCGACAGAGAGCGTGTGATCCAGAGGAGAGCGAAGATCTGACATCCATTTCATGTTCTTCCATGTCTGCGTTCTGAGAACTTGTCTCTCCTGATAAATCCTGTTCTTTGCTTTTCACACCTGGGAGTGGGAAACCGCTGAAATATGTTTTGAATCAAACTTTCTTCCTCTTAGTTTTGGAGAAATAGTCTGTGTTTGGAGAAATAGTCTATTTGCTGCATTATGGAGAAAAACACATTATCAAACCTAAAATTCACCCCAGCAAATAAAAAAAACAGTTCTTGAACTGGAATAGGCAGGTACAGTTGTGGCCAAAAGTTTACATAAACTCAACATGGGCGTGTCATGACAACAAAGGGCTTTCAAAGATTTCTGCAACATTTTTTTTGCTGTGACAGAATGATTGGACACAATACATCTGTATTTTAGAAGTACAGATGCAAATTTGAATTTATTGTGGGTTTTCTGAAAACAACACAGGATAAAACGTACACATGCAGGGTCAAAATTATACATACACCTCCTTAGATTATTTATTTAGTGATACTGAAAGTTCCAAAATGACTTTTACCTTGGTGACATGCTCCCTTAACTTTCTTTTGTTGTGAACATGACTGACTACAGCTGATAGCTTCTTGGTGCCAACATAAAAAGAGCTTGTTTGATGGCACTAAGTGGATTAACCAACATGTATTATAATGGAAAGTCCAAAGAGCTCAGTGCAGATCTGAGAAAGGTTAGGAACGCCATTTGGAGCCATTTCCAAGCACATCAGTTCAAGATCATTAGTTCAAACAATTGTTTGTAAAATTTTAGAGCTGTGGTCACTTTGCCCTGCTTCAAAGTCATCACCTTCAAATATGACTAAAGTTTGTTGCTGGGCAAAGAAAATGGACAAATAAAAAGCGTTCAGGAGGAAAGTTTTATGGTTAGATGAGAAAAATTCAGTTCATTGGCATCAGTGACCAGAGGTATGTTTGGAGGAAAAAAGGTAAGACTTTTAATCCCAAGAACATTGTACCTGCTGTTAAGCATGGCTTGTTCATGGCTACCAAAGGCATCTTACTTTAATCAAAATCTTATTAAATCAAATATTATGTGTGTCATATGTATAATTTCAACCCTGTATATAATGTTGACCGTGTGCGATGTTTTTTTTTGGCATTGTTGACCTACTTCTACTTCTATATCTGTCATACAAAAATAAAAGCCATCTGCATAGTCGTGTAATTTTTTTGTGAGAGGATCGATTCTCAAATACCGTTATGATCAATAACATCAGTATTTAGTATCAATCTGCCTGTCCCCAGTTTGAAATACATCGTTAATATGTGGAATTCTGAAATGTGTTTGCATTTGCTTTGGGTATTGGGGATTCCCTATTACAGATACATTCAAATCTTTTCTTTTCGGATCTGTGGAACTGTCTTTTGAGGAAGTGCTTGATGAATTTGTCTTATATTTCCTTTTTAAATATTCCTCTAGGAGGATTTTATATTCTTCCTCATTTCTGTCATGCTGATGTGGAGAGTAACAAATATGTGAGGCTCTCTATGAAGGACCCATCTTTTCCAAACTGTTAATGCTGTATTTTCAGACTTACTGCTTTTTAGCTTTCTGTTGTGATTTTTCAGGCTTAGAGTTCTCCACAGTGCACTTCATATGACAGCAGAGAATAACCTTTGGTGCTACTGTCATATTTAAGACACCTTCTCATATACTTCTGACCTCTGCTCTGGTGGACCATGCTACTGGTTCCTTCAGTGGGAAACTAGCCTTGGTTTTGTTATTTTACCCACATTTTAGTTAGAAAACAGTCCCGCCAAATCAGAGGTTTGGCTGTGCGGAGGGGTTTTACTTTATATGGAAGAGAGGGGAAAAAGTTATTTTCTCAGGGTGTACATGCAGCCTTCGCTTTTCCATCTCCTTCTTGCTTTATGTGTGTTCTATTCCCTCAGAGGAACACTCCATCAAGAAATGCTAATTTTTCTAATAATGACTTGGTGCTTGTGGGATCCAGTTAACATAATTCAAATAGGATCTACTAGCAGACTTTTATTGTTAGCCACATTCATTTTTGGGACAAAATAAATCTCTTTTCTCCAGACTTGTTGCTTCATCTCTCCATATAAGACAAACTTTCAAACATCAAATCATATGATAACCCACTGATTCCTACAGCGCCAGAGATGTCTCTGTTGTTGGCATTACCCTGACTAAGATAGGGCGTCTCAAAACTGACCCCTCAGTGGAGTGTGACTGTACTTGGGCCTCCAAGTCAAGCTGAGCTGAAAGCTTCACTTTGTTGGACTGAGGCTGATTGTGATCAGATCCCTCCTGCCAGCCCCCGTGGAGGATCCGGGGAGCAGAGAGCTGAAACTGAGCACTCTTTGTGGACGTGATCCTGGGAGACAGTTCCGTTCGTCCTCAGCCTGGTGCACATAAAGTGCTGAGATCATCGCAGTTTATTTTCAGCGTAGTCCCTTCATGATAGGTGAGTGCAGTAGAGCACAGTAGAGGGTGGCTTGGAATGGTGGTTAAAGGTAAAGGAAGATGTGTATTTCTGTGTAAATGTACTGCATATAAGATATCATAAGAAAAGATAACCCTTTTTAGTCCCACAGGTGGGAAATTTGCGTTACAGTAGCAAAGAGGACAGTACTACAGTATAATATAAAAACAGTACACTATATGAATATTATATGAATATATATATATATGTGTGCGTGTGTGTGTGTGTGTGTGTGTGCATATATATATATATATATAAATACGTATATATATATATTTATATAGGGCTTAAAGACTGGTTCGGACAAACGTTTAGACAAACTTTGTCGTGCATTCACTTCTTTGTATTGTGCTGCACACAGTATATGGATAAAGTGAATCAACAGTATTTTGATTACTGTTATTATTAAGGTCAGTTTGGATTTCTGTCAAAAATGTGGACAGTGTTACTCTAGACAATCCCTACCAGTCACACTGTCTTTATTTGCAATCCTGTCTTTGAATCTTTAGGCTTCTTAATAGCATGTTCACAATTATATCCAACTTTCAATTATGTTGTCATTAAATTGTTAGATATTTCAGTTGTGACATGCCTATAATATATTAAAAGGCCCATAACTTACACTTTTCCTGTATATCATTTGCACTTGTGTAGCTAGTCAAAATCATGTCATGACATTTGTGTAGGTTTATATATCAAAAAAGTAATAATTCAGTTTACATGACCACTATCAAACCACTTTTTACCCCTTACATTTAAAGGAATTCTTTGGTAAAACAGTGTATTTTTTCTTCTTGCATTGGAGCTATGAGAATGAGTTTGCTAACAAACAGTTTGTAGTCAGCTAAATGGTTTCCCTAAATACATTTCCAAAATGTCTCCCAGCCTGTTTAAACTGCATTTAGTGCTTCATCTGTATTCACACAGTACCCCAGAAGCAATTTTTAGGCAAACCATTCCATTAAACCAGGCTGTTTTTGTTAGTGGGGCTATAAAACTGATATGTGTGAACTGTCTCTGCTCTGATTGGCTGCCTTGTATTGTGCCTCATTCAAAAAACACTCATTTGAACCTTTTCAATGATTTGAGCCAGTCTACTTTAGGCTGAACAGGCAGATATTTAAATATGTTTTTGTATCACCTCAAAAACAATTAATTCAAAACGGGCTGTTTTGCAGTTTGCTTTCCATATGTGGACTAGGGATTGCATGGTGGACAACGTAACATTTATGTTTGACAACATTATCATTTATGTTAAAAAGTCTGTTTTTGCCTGATGTGGTATTTAAAAGTTAAGGCTGGCCTGAATTATTCAAGCTCTCAAGTGTTCATTTGTTCATTATGATGGCATTTAAGTCTGTATTTGGTTTTTAGAAGCTTTTTTAAAAAAAAACTATACTTTTTAAAAAAGACTAAACTATACTAACTATAGCCTAAACTATAGAACATTTCATCAGCAAAGCAAGTGTTTGTTACTAATACAGTAAAATGTAAAAAAAAAAATTATAATGGCCTCCACATTACCCTGCCTCAGAGCACAAAACTGCATCATTTTTGAAGCTAAAAGAGCAGAGATGCCTGAGGACTCACAAATGTGGGAGCATGCTAAATTATCAACAAGAAGAAAACTCAGTGCAAAATTTGGGATGACTATGATATGAAGGCACAACAAGTTTCATGTATTATTATGTATAAGTATAGTGATACGTATCTTTCTGCTGCTAGGCTCTGCAAGGAGTGACTATAAAACTGGGGAGCTCAGAAACTGTTTGCTGTTTTTTGAGGTGATTTCTGGTAGTGGATGTGGAGTAGAACACAGATTGTTACTGTCGCTGAACTTGGCCTCACTGCCGCAGTCCCACAATTAAAAAACTGGTTTAGCCAAATACTTTGATAAAATAAATAAGAACAACTTACTACAGTCATGATGGAGATAAATTAAATTATAACTATATACTATATGTGTCTATATCTGTGCTTCTGTGTGACTTATTATGGCTGTAATTGAATGAGAATGTTTCTATAGCAACATGTGAAATGTGAGCAGCTGGGTCATATTCAACTATTGCAGTAATACATTGTTACCACCTGCTGGATATGTTTTCAACTGCAGTAATAAAAATACAATAAAATTGTCTATCGGCTAGATATCGTATTGTATGGCATTCCCTTGATGGAATTTTCCTTTCCACTAGAAAAGGTGAAGCAGTCAGAATGTGACGTTGTCTCATTTAATGTGGAACGCAAAATAAGTTTCATTATGAGTGTAACAACTTTGGTAGAAACGCACAATGGAATATATATAGATTTTTATCCACCTTTAATGGAAAGTTAATAAGTTATTTTAATGTTTTGCACTAAATTTGTATAGATTTAGCAATGAACTTTTCTGCTTTTATCTCTGTTTGTCTCTATTGCCCATTTCTAAATGAGCTCAACTATGGTCAAACGATCAGTTTTTGCCATTTTAATGTCATTCGCTTACAGTTAACCTTGCTTCAGTCTTTCAGAGAAAAGGGGTTGACTCGTGAAATCATAAGAGGGAAGTTTGGCCTTAACCAACGTTTGCATAGGTATGACGTGATGTTTTTTCATGTCCTTTGAGTAAACTTGTTTTTTCATGTTTTATGATAAAATATTTTATCTAATACTGTGATAAATAAGCCTTTAAATGTCAGGGGGAGTGTTGTAGAATTATGTCAGGGTCTAAAGGCTTAAAGATGATGTAGCTGAAAACTAAATAGAGAAACAAATACCAACATACTAAACAAATAATTTAATTTTATTATTATTACTCATGCTAGTGTGGCTTCTTATTTGCACAGTGCTTCTTTGTGCAGTATCAGGACTGCAAAGTCTAATATTGTGATAACAGTTTTAACCCTTTGAGGAGTGAATTCTTTAAAACAATGCCGTTGCCCTGGAATGTTTCTTCCCTGACCTTCTGGAATTCCATACTAACATTCTAGAGTTTCATTGTTGGCTGAAACAAATCCCCGATGGCGATTGTTATGTCATAATGCCGAACTCTTTGTTCTCTAACATTCTAATCACATGTTTGTGATTGTGCTCCCTAGGAACCAACCAGAGCTCATCACATATGAGAATCTTGCTCCTCAAAGAGTTAACAGATATTATACAGTTTTGCTCTAGTGTATGTACAGTATGTATTTTATGCATGGATTGGAAATGAGTCAACATTGCAAGACTAGTTCAGTGACAGTCTGTGTCTTGACAAGAGAAACAAAAAAACAAACAAAAAAAACCAAATACTTAACAGGGCCAGAGTGTACTGAAGAAATACTGTGGCACCGACTCCACGGTTCTCTGCTTTCCCTAAATGGCCAAATGTCTACAAATAAAACTGTAGGTTTACAGCCTGCCGGTGGTCCTGTCTATTTCTGTGCAGAAGTGATCTGCACCATGCCAACACTGCACTCTGTAAACAGCTACTAGCTGTCAGAAAATGCTTCTGAAGGGCCCTGTTTGTAGAAAACGGCAGCCAATATTATCTGGCACTGTTAGCGAAGTTGAACTAAACAAGGTCTTCCTTGCTAAGGTAAACACACTGCATGCGAATAATGGGCTGGAACAGAGGAGGCCCCTTTATTTAGTCGTAAACTGTGCGAGTTTCTGAGCCTGGGTAAAAGGAAGGGGTCCGTGGCCTTGTTTGCCAGTGCCGTAGTCAAGGTCGGTCTGGGGTGGCTCCACACTGATAGTCTCTGTGGGCTATCAGTGCTAGCATTTTCAGCTACAGAGCAAGAGGAAATGTCTCTCCACAGTGCACGCACAGGATGCTCCAAATGCAGCTATTTAACAGTCTCATCATCCCCTCACAGCCTGCGTTTTATCACCCTACACCTACCCCCGCTGAGTCCTATTCCAGATGCCAGTGTGATGTTATGTGCCAAAATGCCAAACCCCCCCTAATGTGTGAGGTGATACAGTGTAGTGCTTCAATATATTTGGCTGAAAAAGTTCTGCTTACACCCGGAGGCCCAAATAGCAATATTGTATTATTTCATTATTCAGTGTTTAAATATATTCACTTATTCATAATTCATCATTTATTTGTTTTCCTATTTCAGAAGATGTTTCTGAGAAGTAGACTTATTTTCTTCTTTTTCTACTTAGAGCAAGGCTGCTCCCCCCTGCCCTAGTGGAGAGGAATTCGTGCCAAATTAATATGCAATCACTAGAGTGGAAAAACAAATGCATTTCCACTGTAGTGGTTGTATTTTATTTGGACACAAATTCCCTAATGCTACATTCACATTTTAAACATCACTCTAGATAAGAATGCCTTGGATATGTAAATGTAGGCAGGAACATATTTAAATGTTGCTTTATCTGCTTTTCAGCTCTGTTTTGCTTCAGTAAAAAGGGGGAAACAAAACATATACTTTATGAGATAAAAGTAAAATAATGAGTAATATATATTAGAATTGAAACAAGCATCTGACTTGTTATATTTTCAGTGGTGTTGATAATGAAGAAGGAAGATATCTTTTATGTGTTGAAAGCATCATCCGACTGAGAGAAAGTCAATCTTTCAAACCCGAAAGGTTAGATTGCATGACTGTATTCTAGACTTCAGGAACAGTTTAACTTCCAGACACGCCACACATTTCACAACAATCAGCATTACTTTCCCTCCGTTACTATAGCAGTTTCATCAGAGAAGCGTCAGTGAGTAAAAACCAAACAAACCCAAAAATCCAAAATCCACTCCATAAACATCACATACTGTGTGTGTTTTTGTCTGGAACTTTGTGCCGTGTAGCGAGTGATCCAGAGCACTACGATTCATCAAAGGAGAAGAAAAAACAAAGAGATCCCCTGTTGATAACTAAAAATACACACCATCTTCTTGTCACTTTATTAATTTATTTCTAATGTTTAAAAAACACTTTGATTCTGTGGGTTTAGCTGTTGGTAATCCTGAGTGTACCAAGCTGAAACCGATGTGTCACTCAGACAACACAGGTTTAGTGCATGATTTGTGTGTGTGTGTGTGTGTGTGTGTGTGTGTGTGTGTGTGTGTGCGTGTGTGTGTGTTTATGTCTGCGGGCGAGAGTGGGTGGGAACTGAGGTTAGGTAATAATACAACTTCTTTAGCTCAAAGTGAAACTGATCATTTGAACTGAATGAATATTTACAGATAAATTATAATACACAACCTAATAATGAATTACAATCAGTGTTACTTTCGTATTCTGTTGATTTTAAGTATTATATAGAGCTGACAGTTTTTTGAAGTCTGAAATTCATATATATATATATATATATATATATATATATATATATTTCAGAAGTACTTATCCTGGCTCTGAAGAAAAAAGAAAACATTCCAAATGCCTGTCTTGCAGAGTTTTATCCTTCAGTATAAATTTTCAGCTCTCCGACACTGAAGTCTGGCCGTGAACTCATAACTTGTTTGATAGGCTGCACACTCATAAAAGCTGAACTGGTGTGCATTTTTTAATTTTGTTTATAAGGTTGTTGTTCTACGTTTGTTTTATAATACTTTATTTATTACTAATTATAAGACATTTATAAGACTCACAAGAAGATTTTTTTGCAGTCCATATATATATATATGTGTGTGTGTGTGTGTGTGTGTGTGTGTGTGTGTGTGTGGGTGTGTAAGTAAAGAATATATAAGTAATAAATTGTAAAGTGGATCATATGACATGTCATTTATCAGAATTCACAATAGAATTGTAATGTGGCTTAGTAAGTATTGTGGTAATTTTAGTGTTTCCCATCACTAGTAAAGTATACTCAGTAATATACAAAAATGATAAATACCGCCTTGTCAAATTACATGGAAATAAGTCCATGTCCTCTATAGGCAACAAATCAAATTTTGCACAGTTTCTATTTTTGCACAACTCTGGTTCCATCTTTTATACTAGAGTGGGAAAGACTGTGAAGTTGTAAAAATAAAATCATTAAATGGTGAGTAAAAAGGTTTTAGCCTGCAGTTGTGTATCCTAACAATCTGATAAAGGGGAAAAGTAGAACAAATAGACCTGGAGGGTAATTACGGCATGAGTAAAGCCCACACGCTGACCAGCTTATTGGTTGTTTTGTAGATAGTCTTATCATCAGTTCAGCTACATTACCGAGGCAAAGGTCCAGTCTCTTTCTCTCTCTCTCTCTCTCTCTCTCTTTCTCTATTCTATCTAATCACATGGGATGCAGGACATTATCACACCATTTCCATTGAGATTACAGAGATGACCCTTCAGACCAATAAAATGCCCTCTACTATTGCAGACAGGGCTCTGTCTCATTAAGTTGGAAAGTAGTTTAATGAGCTTCATTAACTTCAGTCTTAGACTGAAGTCTTAAAATATCATTTGTGGCATGTCAAGAAGTGTGTCCCTATCTGTAGTCACCTATCTGGCTGACACCTTTCTATGGCCCTTTTGGAAATTCCTTTATTGGGACCTTCTAAAGAGTGACCTGACACTGACTTATATCTGTTTGGTGATTAGATCTAACCTCTGTTAGGCCCCTCACGCTTCTCCCTGTTCTGTCTGCCTCAGAGATAATCTCTGTTCATGTCACAAAGCTCTCCTTCATCTCCATGCTCTCCTGTTTAAGGTTGGATGACTGGCAGAGCTACGCTTCCTCTGTTTACTACAAGCCTGAGAAAAAATTTATGGCATTCAGCTGGGGCTCGGAATGTCTTGTTTTTGAAATCGTCCGAGGTAGATGAGTTTGGGTGAGCAGATAGTGTGTAACCTCAATTTTTAAGCAACGTTCGCCTGGAGAAACAATATTATGGCTATGGATTTAGACTTTTGGTTCCATTTTGGGAACATGTACCAGGCAATAACAGGCGATAAAGAACACCAAGGTTTGACAGGGCTAGTTGTTCTTGCCTTCATCCTTTGTGCATTCTATTCCCAAGGATTGGCATTTGACTCTTCAGTCTACTGAGATTGTGTACCAAACCCAGATGCCATTGTCTTGCCTTGTTACCTTATCTTTTGAAGTGGCTGAACATGTAGCCACGGTGTAGCAACCATGCCATAACAGTCTAGAGAGAACTGCAATCTGCTTCAGAATGCAATGGGCTTGCGGGGGGAGGGTGCAGGAAGTGGTTCGTGGATGACCACAGGGAGCAACGTTTTTCAAGCCCATCTTCCTGTGTGATAAATCTGAGAGTTCTTTGGCCCCAGGGCCTGAGGATCCATCCACGTAGGCGGCTTATTCATGGGTGAGGAGTCGTTGATTTAAGCTGCGGTTGCTCAGTGGCTTAGAGGCTACGAACAGCTGCTGGGCCTCGCCACTTATCTGCTTACTCTGCGGAA
The DNA here is from genome assembly GCA_037974445.1 of Brycinus macrolepidotus. NCBI lineage: Eukaryota > Metazoa > Chordata > Actinopteri > Characiformes > Alestidae > Brycinus > Brycinus macrolepidotus. Next base: position 10,439,605 of record JBBPCZ010000148.1, on the reverse strand, counting down.
TCGCAGAGCAGTCCAAATTGTTGCTACCAACATGCATGCTCGGCCTAATTCAGTCTGCAGCCTTCCCTCTCTGCGCTGGCTCATTCGAGAACTTTGAGAGAAGTTGCGTCAGCAGTCATTAGACATGGAGCACATCTTTTCTGCTGTCCTTTAGATGGGGAATTCCCCCTTTGCTGAAGACCAACAAAGACTCTTTGATACAGCATGTCACATAGAGCCTGGTGTGGCCTTTTACGATTCCAACGAAATGGAAAGATATAGCTATTAGCATTTTAGTGTTTCAAAAACAACAGTCTAAAAGTCAACTCGAGCGATGCCATACAAAACAAATGGTGGAGGCTTGTTTTGCTGAGGGTTCTTAGAAACACTAGGAGCTTCACTTGTGGTGAGGTGAAGGTTTTGGTGGTTTCTGGAGCTATTTTTGGGCATGTTCCATGACTCGGGAAGAGATTGGAAGCCCTGTAACTGACCTCTACACTGTGATAAAACAGGCTTCTCTCTCCCCCCCTCTCTTTCTCTCTCTCTCTCACTCTCACTTACCCTCCCTCTCTTTGTCTGTCTCTTCCTCTGGCTGAGTCGGTGAAAGCAGCCCATGAGGACAAGGGATGCATCCTTCCCAGATAGCACCTGACGTAAGTGGGTGAGAGTTCAAAGATTGATGAGAGGGGTGTTGGGTTTGGGTGTTGGGGAGGGGTCGCATGGCTCACCAGAAAAGCCAAAGAGAAAGAGAGAGAATATTATGAGAATATTATGATAGAGTTTATGAGTGTGTTTCCTGGAGGAAGATATTATAACTTAAAGCTGACAGTACTGTGTTCGAGCTCATCATTAAGAATATTTAACAAAGTCAGCAGTCCGGCCTTAGGCATGAACAACTGTTTACTTTAGTGGTAAACTGCTGAGTGACCAAAACACCAGGGGGCTTGGAAAGACAGCCAGACTGACGGGCCCTGGACCACATTCATTTCCTGTAGCTGTCTTCTGGTGTATGTGTTTTACAGTGCGTCCGCCTTGTGTTATTAGACAGATCCTTCACACATGTGGATGAAATAAAAGACTGTGTCCTTCCCCAGTAACCCACAGTGACTCCAGTGTGGCACAGGGCAGCATATTTGCTAAGGCAGATCTCTATGTTGTTTAACCCTTACTGTTGTTTTGCTATATTGTTTAAATGTAATTGCATATTTCAAAAAATTAGTACATAAACGTAAAATTATTACGTAACGAATAACATTTTCATTTGATGTACGTGCAGTAAGACTGATTGTCCAGTTTTTTTTGTCCACAAGTGACAAAACACAGCAGAAATGTAAATCTTGGAATCTACACTTTTGACAAAATAGAAGATCTTCTTTTGTTATCACTGGCGGTAACGTTAGCATCTTAAAGCACTTTTCCTGTTCTCGTACGCAAGTTAACATAAGCTTGTAGTCCTCTAAGCTCTAATTACCATCACATACGGCCTCAGAGGGCCCATCTTAGCACTGCTGTTAGAAAAATGTATCCAGATAAAAGAAAGGGAAAGAAATCAAGATTTCCTTGTGGGAGTTTTAGTACCAGGATGTTATTCTAGTCCAGCTCATAAGAGAGAGTGTCAGTTTTGCTGTAAGGAAGAATTTGCCTGCATGGATGGTGCTGCGATTCTAATTAAGAGCGGTTGATGGACTAATGTTTCATTCTGAGAAGGTCTCCTGATGATTTTAAGGTTCCAGACTCCAACCCACTGCTTTTTTTATTGGAGAAACTGCTTAGGGCAGTTTGCGCACTGTTGTATTTGGAAGAGATTGAGGGAGCTCATCTATGACTTTTTAGCTGTAGAGAATTCACTTTTCTCCAGGGAGTTCTTTGGAAGCTCTTCTTTTTGGCTCAGTGCAAACCTTTTTTCTTTTGACTATACAGGCAGTAAGACCTGGTTATTGACTGAGCTACAGTAATTGACCTTGTACAAATGGTTGAAAATTTGGAGTTGACCCTTTTTGGCGGTGATTAACTATTAGTTAACTATTAGTTAACGTCTTGATTATTTAAAATGCATGATTTATTTGTTTGCTTGTTTGTTTAACAGCTAATGATATTTTCTGTAACCAGTTAACCTACTGACTGTTAGTCAGTTAATCTTGATAGATAATCTAGATACAACTTTTTATAAACAATCATCAGTGCTTAGTAATTGCACCCATAGACTGATAGACAGAGATTTTTTTGTTCGGGTGGTTTTTATCAGCCATTCTTTGGTTCTGTCTGGTTCCTGTTTCAAATGTGTTGACATCTCCTTATTTCTGGAAATGAGCACCACACTTCAAAGTTCATTCACATTCACACAGCCAGGACAAACAGGCTTATTATGCATTTAGTTTTTATAGCAGAGGCCGTGGCTGCTGTGTACAAGGTGTGCCTGGGGACAAACGAACATGACTAATCGATGACTAATGAATTTAATACTCTCCCTTGCTCACATACTCTGTTTCTTTCAGGGCATGCGGGTCTTGGTGGATGCTCGGGACAAGTTGGGGGTCCCCTGGCAGAACTCAGAGAATGAGAAACACGGCATGTTTGTAATGTCGTTCGAGAACAAGGCGGGCATGCCGGTGGAGCCCTGCACTTTCCAGTTGTACGTGCCTGCCTTACAGGCACTGTGGGGCGACTCAGGCATCCAGGAGGCCTATGGCCGCAGGAGTGAGTTCCAGCTGGTAAGTGAGCTTTATCTGATAGCCCAGGGTGATATGAAATCACTATAATATCAGTATTTCCCAAAGTCTGGACAAATATGATGTCACAGAGTGTGAACAAAACTGACAAACAAGTAAAAAATCTAATAATCAGAGTCCAGACAGAAACATTCTTAATGCTTCTTATAGAGTTTAGAATTGTTTAGGCTATTTGTAGTTCATTGCTTTTGGGCTTAACATGACATCTAATATGATAAAGTCCATATCATAGGATAAGATCACATTGGTTTTAATTTTATTCTTGTATGCCTGGTCATCACATGCACTTTGTTTTACTGGGCCTACCTTCTGACTAATACACACACGTATACCACACTTTCATGTTAAGTCTAATTGTGAGGGCCTTTTGAAAGAGCTTAGAAATCATGAATATGTACCTGAAAGTGTGTCATTAAGTGTTTGTGTGGATGTGTAGGTGTTCAGTGAATGGAATGATTAAGCCTTTAACCTCTTGAATGGCCAGGACCTTCTGTAACTTAAGAATAACTTTAGCTCTGTAGTTACTGAATAATAAGCCTCAAGCTTTTAAGGGGGATTTCAGAACAAGGGTGTGTTGGCCCAGTCTCTTGATTCATTATGAGGCTTGAAGAAGGATTTGTGCCCCTCCCCCCCACCCCCCAGATTTGTAAACAGAGCTCCTGATACAGCAACTGAGCAGTTACATGATGAAATGTACTTAATGTACTTGGGTCCACATTATGAATAGTACAATATAAAAAACTTTCTTTACGAAGAGAAATGAATCCTTCCTGATCTCAAAACGTCTACGCATAATTCTCTTTGATTTTATATGCTGATACAGAGCTGATAGTAAAGGCACATGTTACAAATGCTGCTTTGGAGCTGTAGTATGTTGATTTGTACAGATTCAAACATGTAGTAGTAATAGTAGTAGTAGTTCAACCCTGAAGAGAAGGGCAATGGAATGCGAAGAAGCAATAAATATGCAATTATAGAAAACTGTAGTTCAACTGTTAAAACCATACACATGCACACATGAGTATGTAATTAAATCTACAGCGTACAAAAAGTAGTAAGAAGCCTGATTTATTCATGTGATCCATAACTCACAGCACACGCAGCCATTTGACTTTGATGAGTTCAGGGCCTTTTCAATCTTTAATTTGCCCTGTCTGGGCCCGGCAGAAGAGGCAGTGGCAAACACGCCCCTGCCACAATACCTCTAGATCATTCTGAATTATTCACCACTGCAGAAATAGGTCAGTTGAGCAGAACAGAGGGCAATGAGGATAAACCCCAGATAGGACAGACCACTTCCCCTGAACCTTGGCGGTATCTTGTTCAAAATAGTTTAGCTGTGTCAGATTCTTCTGTGTTGTCTTGTTGTGTCTGACTGCTGTCATGTTCTCATGATTGGGGAGATATGAAATGATTATTGCAGTCATTGTGATGGAGTGAGCGTGAGGGCAGTTCATGGATGACCAGAGGATGACCTCAGTCTGGGTCATATGCATATCAAAGGCTTCCAGTGGAGGGAAGGAATCAGCAGAATTGTTCAGTCTGGCTTTGAAGACAGGATGCAGAAACTGATGTTAGTTTGTAGAGGGAGTTACATAAGGCTATTCATTTCTATTCACTTCATATGTTTTTTCTCAGTATGTTCCATACCTCCATCATGATCATCATCATCATCTACAACATCACCATCACATTTGCTCACTCAGGCACACTACACACAAATCAAAAAAGACAGGCCTTGCTACTCGAGAACATTTTCATCAGATAAGACAATTCGTGTTTAATCTGCCTTGGACAGAATTGAATTAGGGGCTGGCGTTAGATGATGAGCCTCTTACTTCAGACACTCCAACAGTCTTCTCAGAGTGACGTGCGGTACTGCTTTATCATTTAATTTGCAGGCGGTATAGAAGAGTATAAAAATTTGATTTACTAGCCCATTAAGGCCACATTAGCTGTTTGTCAAACTTTAAATCAAGCTTGAAAAAAGAAGGGTGTAGGACTTCATAGTCTATCTTTCTTGAATTAATAAAACTGCCAAGAGATGTATTGGTTGTAAGGTTTTTGTTCATTTTATATTTTGTCCCTAGGGAACAAAGCAGACTTTCACTTTCCTGTTCTTTGTGTCTGTACAAAATGGTCAACACGTCTGTTTGAGTAATTATGTACATATTGTGAATTACTAATAAACATATGACGTATTTGCCATTGAGATCAGCTCTGTATCTTACGTTAATGCACAGAGCCTCTGAAAGACATGCCATGCAGCTGGGAGGGGGTGGGTCAGAGGCTGCCTGCTTTGGCCCTTTTGTCCCCTCTGCTTTGTGAGGGAGTTCTTGTTATTGGAGCAGTCCAGGGCAAAGTGAGTGGGAGGATGTTACAGCGGTCAGTCCGCCTGTTGGACTGCAGAGTTCACGTCTCTTTCATCAGCTAAAGCCAAGTCCTACAGTTTTGTTCATGTTTCCTGCACCACTCTTTCTGAACAAGGCTGTGGTTGTGTAGACACTGAGGCCCGATGAATACCTATCAATATTAAGCGGCCCATATCCTATAGTTTTCTTCTTTTTTTCTCCTGATGTCAACTTATGATGTTTATGTGGTTTTACATACAGCACCAAAAACTGTCATTCATTTCTACATGACCATAGAATGTCCCATAGAATTAGACCGTTGTTGTGACTGTGCCTTTAAGACCAGTCCTAACAAAAAAAATCTGTCAAGCACAAGCCTAACACAAAATATTGTAGTCTGTGACTGAAACATCCCAGACTCCATCTTTCAGCTAACATATTAATGTTAGTGTGTGTACTATATGTACGTTGCATCATCTGTGGCATACCAGTATAAAGGTCAGGATAAAACTCATACCTTAGGAATAATTTCATATGGTGTACTAATTGAAAGCATTAAAAATATTTTAGCAGTGAAAAACAAAAGGCTCAGAAGTCACTGTACACATGACTAGGAGGGTTACAGCCTAGTGATTTCACAGCAGTTTGTGGTGAGGGTCCCCTGGAGTGTAATTGGCTGTGCTCTTGTTGGGTAGTCTCCCTGTCAATTTAGAACAATATTGGCCAGAGAATTGTTCGATGGAAGAGAACTAGATGGTGGGTGAAAATTTGGGAAAAATCTAAGTTGCAGATACAAAAAAACTGCTGTTGTGTTCAAAACAGGCCTGCCAGCTGGGAGACGCTGTAGATGTTCTGAATGAGGAAAAACAGCTCCTCTCTTGCTCTTCATCAGGGACTTGGCCTTGCTTCCAGTGTCTCCTTTGCTTCTGGTTCCTAAGAGGATTTCTGCAGGCTGAAGGAGGATCCATGGCAGACGCAGAATTAAGCTGTAGTCTATCACAGAATCCCCGCTGGAAAAACCGTTGGCACAGGCCATGAGAAAACAAGAACTGCCTTTCTGCCTAGACATAACCCAAAGTACGCTAAATCTGATATGTGCTGCCAATACTTAAAGGTGTACTGATGAGGCACTCTTCTAATGTGTACCATGTGTTACAAGCTGATGGAGGTATAGTTTGGACAGGATGTGGCTGTATGATTTATGATTATCTGTTTGAGTTCTAATTAAGGCTTTGTAACTCCTCTTGGCAAAGTTCTCAGGGGTTCAATGTCTTCCCTTTGGTATTTATGAAAGAAATCCAAAGGCTAGACACAATTCAAGTATTAAAACAGCCTTAGAACAATTGAGTAGTGTCATTAAGATGTGAAAGACCCTTCCAAACAGACCTCATTCATTCTCAGTTAACCAGCCAAAATCATTAGGCCTGGAGTTTGCAAGAAAGGCATTCTAGTCTTATTGGGATTGGACGTGAACACTGCTTTGCTTGAAGGCATGAGGGAGTTTGTGAACAGGAAGTCTGTAATGCTGCTTTGCTGAAAGTTGACATGGCCACCCCCAGAAAACCACATTGGCCCGCAGCCATTGTGCAGACTAACGAACAACTCAGTTTTTGCTTTTGTAGACCCCAAACCCAGCCATACTGAGTCAGAGATGCTATGAATTTCAACAGCACATGGGATTATTGAGACTCTTCTAGGCTTGTTGGTGGAACTGCTATAAGAATCTGGGACAAGAGTGACATGATGTTTTAATTTTAACCACTGAGGTGAAAATTTGCTGCCTGAGATTCCTGAGAACAAGGAAAACTGGACATGATCTCGACTGGAGCTGCCTGTCTCTTTTAATTGAAACCTGGCCTAGACTCTGAAAGGAAATCCTTTCATGTTAACATCCAGCGTCAACCTAATTCCCCAGCAGGGTATTAGGCATGTGATATTTGATATAAAGCTGACATGGGAGACTTTTGTACAGTGTGAAAATTATGTAATAGCGCTATAATGTAATATTGTGAAAGTTCTGCTGAGATACATCACACAAAAAGTCAAAAGCAATATAAAGGTTGGAAAGGATGGAGTTGGCCCCCCCACCACCAGCAGCAAAATGCCTCTGGCGCTCCGTTCGAGTCTTGACATTTATGGTCATGTATGTCAAGATTTCCCGGCTTTCATGACTAATAATCCATTTAAATGCTTCCTGGCAGCGTGAACCTGTATCACTGTTCCAGGAGCAGTTTGAACGGTTGAATGAACAGAGGAAGTAGTTTATTCCTTTTAGCAGACTGCCCTAATTGCAGTCTCTTCTCTTCTTCTCTACAGTATTCCTCTGTTTGGCAGCAAGCAATATTTTTAATAAGTCATATGCCACTTGAAGCCCTCCTTTATTTGCTTCATATAACACCCAGTCATACATAGCAAAGTTTTAGCCGGAACATTGTACTTATCGGCTTGTGTAGGTGTGTTACAAGCGCTATGCTGTGTATATCAGTTTTCTCGTCCCACTACAATGGAAACCATCTGTGTATTTTCACTTTGTTAGACGTGTTTTAAGAGGACAAGACATGTTTGTGGAATTTCAGTCGTTATCCTGCTAAATGTGGTTTCTTAAGCACTTGACCAGTTGTGTTTCAACAGTAGAGTAAAGCAGGAACACACTTTGGGTCTTTGCCAGTGAAAGCATCCATGACAGGGGAGAGAGAAAGAGATACAGAGCCAAAAAAAGAGAGAGGAGGACTGACTATTTTTTTCAGAGTCTGCAAAGAGAGTGTATGGACTAAGCTCAAACAGAGAGGCTCTCCAAAGTGACAATCCAAAAAGGCTTAGCCTCTCTTCACTCTGTGCCTGTCAGCGGTGGAATGGTATTGTCAGAGGCTCAACCCACTGTCCCGTCTAAATAGAGCATTCAGCTTACGCAAACATTCCATCAGGAGGGCCGCTAACTCAGGTACACAGAGAGGCAAGAAAACTGGAGACATTCTTGAAGTTTTACTCAGCCTCCCTTGCACTGGAAGAAATCAAATTCCTCAAGTGTTTTTTTTTTTTAAAGTGTGACCCAAGATAGATACCCGCACTACCCCAGTGCTGGGCGTTATCCAACATTCCGGTGAGGAGATCGATGGCTAAGGAGTGCATCTGAAATTCCTCTGAACTGAGGATGAGCAGAGAGCTTGTACGCTTCCCGTTACCCATTAGATAAATACTTGTTTCAATTGTCCAACCTTATAACAATTGTCTTAACTTCTCCCATCTTCTTTGCCAAAATATCCCACTGCCTGTTGAAGCAGCTTTTGGAGTGTTTGGGTGCCAACGCTAAGGACTTAGCCTCGTCCTTTTATTTCTCTGTCTCTTTTTTTTTCTTTGTCTCTCCCTTTTCTTTCTTCCATTTGAAATATTATATGACTAATATTAAGCAACACAACTCCACTGTCTCTTTTTTCAGTCTTTCACTTTCTTTTCTTTCTCTTTTCCCTCTTATTCTTCAATTTCTTCCCCCCTTTTCTTTATTTTCTTTTTGGCTTCATTTTATTCCCAAAGTATTTCGGAATAATAAAAGTCAAGTTCAAAAGTTTGAGTGTCCCAAGTCAAATTACATATTATTTTCTAAGTGAACATAAGTACACATTCTCTGCTGAGAACAAACTCCTCTCACACACAAAAAGTTAATGCTTGCTGTGATAGAAAAGTGTCAGAACGCAGGTGAATCGCAGCTTTCTGCATATAATCCTCTGTAGCTGCATGCTAGTTGACTGCTGTCCACCACTGAGAACACCTGCAATAATCTTGTGACCATAGAGCAACAGGTCTATTGTCCCTTCATGGCAACTGTATGTCAGTGGCCTCTTTCAGGTACACTGCAAACATTGTTCAAGAATGATTTTAGGAACACGACAGCAAGTTCAAGGTGTTTACTTGGCATGAAAATTCCCCAGATCTCAGCGCAATCGAGCGTCTGTGGCATGTGCTGGACAAACTAGTCCAATTTACAGGATTTAAAGGATCTGCTCAAGACAAGTAAAGTCAAGTAGATTTATTGTCATTTCAGCCATGTACACACTACACAGAGAAATGAAACTGTTAGCGTCTTGGTGCCAGACACCCCAACACACCTTCAGAGGTCTTGTGGAGTCAATGTGCTCAATTCAACTGATAAATAGAAAATGTGCTCTAAAATTTTCAGAAAATGCCATATTTAAGTTTGTCTCCTGTAGAGGATATGTTAACTCATGTTAACCCATCTCCCCACCTTTACCTAGAAGGCAGGAGTGTTGACAAAGTGACCAACCTGGCCCATAACTGGCCCATAAGTCCTCCACTGAACACCACAGAAAATCCTTAATTCCCACCACTATCAGACTCTATAAATCCCCCCTCTGTCACACACTCACACAATAATCTGTGCAGTAACCTTGTGCTACTTTGTTTTGCAGTTTCTAATTGGGTTTAAATCATGTGCATTATTATCTTACTATGTGCAATAATCTACCATGTGAAATATCACTGCTTATGTCAATAGTACTTGCATACTACTGGTCTCTATTGCGTTCAGTAACATACTCCTAACCACCATTTGTTTTACAACTTATTTATTATCTACAGTATTTATACCCAGCATTTGTGCAAACTGTGTATTGTATTTCATATTGAATATTTTCTGCAGTTTTTATTGGATTTACTTAAACTTTATATTTAGGGGTCCAAGGACGAAGTCCGTAGGAACCCTATTGTTTTTCCACAGATTTTTTTTTTTAGGGGTCGAAGGACGAAGTCCGTAGGAACCCTATTGTTTTTCCACAGATTATTTATTTATTTTTTTTTTTATTTTTTTTTCTTTCTTTCTTTTTTTTTCTTCCCTACGTAAAAGTCTGGCCAGGGCCTAAACCGCACAAGTTTTGTAGAAACCCTTTGGGGGACTGGTCAGGTTAGGGGTCCAAGGACGAAGTCCGTAGGAACCCTATTGTTTTTCCACAGATTATTTATTTTTTTTTTATTTTTATTTTTTTTTCTTTCTTTCTTTTTTTTTCTTCCCTACGTAAAAGTCCGGCCAGGGCCTAAACCGCACAAGTTT
>JBBPCZ010000148.1:10405546-10416710 GCA_037974445.1 Brycinus macrolepidotus | reverse complement strand
GCTGTTTCCTGTTGGGAGTATGGGCCAGGCTAAAGGCTGGTGTGTGACACCAAAACACATACACACACACACACACACACACACGTGCGCACACACACACACACACACACACACACACACACACACACATACGCACTACAGGACACAACTGGCACTCACAGACAATGCCCAGTGAAATACCAAGGCCACAGTGTCTACCACCCAAACAAAAACAAGCACGCCAGGAAATAAGATTCAACACTAAAGCTGTTCATCTTCTTAAGCTTCTGTATTTGCTGTTCTTTGAATTCCATTCTGTTATAACAAAAGTGCCTTTTCTGGAAAACCAGAGAAATTGGGCAACAAAAGTGAATTATCAGCTGTAAGTACTCATGAGGACAGAAGGCATAATTGATTCTTGGAAGGAGCCGGTGTTGACATAATGTTCTGACCGCTGTCCCCAATGGCTTGGACATCTCATCAGTCTGCTTTTATAATGCAACAGACTGGCTGCTAATGTTTGACATGGTTCTTATATAAACTGTTGTATGAGCTATAAAATAGACACGAGAGACAAACACCATACAGTGATAGCTTTATATCTGAAAGATATCAGGTATAAAGGTATCACTGTATGGTGGGGGTGGGCAGTATGCCAAAAAATACATCACAATACTTGAAAACGTTTCCACAATACACAGTGTATTTTCCATTCAAATACGAAAATAAAAAAAGAATTTTCATTCAACATTTTGTACACTACGCTGCACTAAATCAAATTAACTGTGGCTATTTGGGATGCATAATGATTTTAGAATCATATTAGTATCAGCAGATATTATGCAGCCCCAGACATATTTTTAGATTTGACTGATGTTTCAAAGCAGCATTTGATGAAACAATCAGGCTCATCAGGATCTGTGTGTGTGTGTGTGTGTGTGTGTGTGTTGGGGGGGTGATAATGATAATGATAATTTTTTCAATTTAGATTTTCCATTCAAGTATCAAAATGATCAGAGGCTATGCATAAAACATTGGGTGCTGTAGCTTCGGGTGCCCAGGCCTAACAGCGCTTCTGAGTGACACATTAATTGTACTCCTGTGGAGAAGAATGTTTAGGTGACGCTTCTAAAATGTCTGCATTTTATTCATCTTACTGCATTTGTAACCACCATCAAATGTTACATTTCTCTGTAATGATATTTCAGGTCGGTGTTGTCCCAAATTTTACATTTTATAAATGATTATGTATCAGCATTGGTATTGGCAGATGTGGGCATGAAAAATGTCAAACATCAGCAGTGATCCACAATTTCCACAATTTCAGAGAAGGAGATTTTGATGGAGATTTTCCAGTGAACCTTCAAAAGAACATTGTTTGGAAATAAGTCCTGTCAATACACACTATGTAGTCGGAAAAGTATATTATGATGTAATTACCACGCTAATGATAAGTATCTTAATATTGAACAAACCTAATTTATGGTCATAATTGAATGCATTTTCATTACTCCTGAGCTCATTATCTCTTTGTTGTCATTATGAGATTATGGCCAAACTTCTGTAATGTAAGAAGAATAGAATGGAATGCAGCAACCATTGCAAAACATGTTGCTTTAACAAATGTAGATGGCAGAGCATCGGCTCAGTGCTTCACATTTTGCTTTGTACATTGTTTATGTCTCCTTTTTAACCGCTTTAGTGGATTTTACTGGCTCTTCTGTCTTTTTAACTTTAACTTTTTGCACTTGAGGTTCTACTGATGGGTAATATAGGAGTTTTCAGTTTTTCTCAGACAAAGATAGGAACATCCTGTTAGTTGCAGACTTTCCATTCCCGAATTAGAACAGCTTTAAAGGGCTTGAGTCTGCCCCCTTTCTGTTATGCTGAGAAATTTTAAAGGGACTTTTGGACATAAATGACAGTGTAAGCATGATTATGTTTATCTTTTTGTTGTGCTGGCTTTTGGATTTCTTGAGGCTGAAGATACTCCATTAGATGTGATTTAATTGCAATGGTTCAGCTATTGATGTAACTACTGAAATCATGATATGGGGCTAAACTCCTCGAAGACTTTCAAAAACTTTTCTTGTTCTTTTGTGTGCCGCGCAATCTGAAATGCACTGTGTGATGATTCTGTTTTTCTGGTTATTATTTTACAGAGCGAATCAGTGAAGTATTTCCTGGACAACTTGGACCGGATTGGGCAACTGGTGAGTCATGATGCCTCAGCACTTGTAAATGGTCCTAGTTGCTTCATGATCTCCCATTAAAATGCGCAATGTTGGAGATTTTCCAGCAAACTTCCAAAAGAACATTTTTATTACGCATGTTATGCAGTCTGTTTTGAGAATCAGAGGATCATTCTGTTCAGTCATGTGCTAATACAGATACGGTTATGGGCAGGATTGGGATCTGTTCCTAGATCAGCACTCTTTATTTTGAGATGATCGATAAGTAAGGCCAATCATCCTTTGAATGATGTCCAAAAGAACCATTCTGTGGATGGTTCATTAAAGAAGCATTTTCATAAATAATACGTGAGCATGAACAACCTATTGAAAGTTTAAAGAACTGCCACATAATGTATAGGTTGTCAAAAGCGCCTTTATATTGGCCTAGAACCATTACATATAGTGAAGGTTCTATAAACATTTCAAAGGTTCCTCACACTCACAAATCTTTTCAAATATGTGCCTTCAGGGAACAGAAGGTGATCTTTTATGGCAACCCTTTGTAGCACCTTTATTTTTAAGAGTGCAGGTGGCAGTAACAGTGTGGAGATCCTGAACATGGTGAGGAAGATCTTTGCCCTCTGATGGTGTGCAGCGGAATAGGATTAGTAACTGTGACGCAGGGGTTGCCAGGAGCTTGGATTAGAAAACATGTAGCCCCAGTCTCAGATGAGTGCTAAAAGCAAGAGCGCTGGATGTGTTTTGTGTGAGCTGTCTTGGAAACCGTGACTGAGGCCAAGAAAGAAGGTCACGTGAGAGGCTTTTTAATGGAAATGACATGGGAGACCATCTCTTGCTGTTGGGTTGCCGTGACAAGGTCATGTAAATTTTCTTGATTTACGACCTCTGACTGCCCTGCTGGTCCCCAGAAAAGCACTCTAATACCAGTTGAATTTCACCCACAGAAAAAAAAAGATTAAAAGAAGACACTTGCAAAGGGATTCATCAAGGAAGGAAAGTTGGCTGAAAATCTAATTCACCTAAGTTTCACCCTGTAGCCAAAAAGCCAGGTGTTGCACTGGTTTACAAGGCTAATGTTGCTAAGAAGTTTATAATCCACCATTTAGCAATGCGCCAACTGCATGCCTAAATCAACTTGTATAATGTGATAGCAGAATTTTTCAGGCAAGGTAGTGACTTCATCTAAGGTGGTTAAACCAGGCACAGCTCCCTGATTCGTTTGGTTACGTCTTCCACGTGATGGTACTGGCAAGACAGAATATATCCAGGCTATTTTAACATGAAGTCCATAAATACCATGTGCAGTATTAAATTACTTGCTACACTGTAATGTAGTCTGTACTGTTGTAGTAATAATGACTGTATTACTTTATTATCTGTTATAAACAGAATCTTTCTTTTTTACTAAACTCTTTTTTGCCCTTTGTATCTTCACCAGAATTATGTCCCAAGTCGTCAAGACATCCTGCTGGCCAGGAAAGCCACCAAGGGCATTGTGGAGCATGACTTCATCATCAAAAAGATCCCCTTCAAGATGGTGGACGTGGGCGGCCAACGTTCGCAGAGGCAAAAGTGGTTCCAGTGCTTTGACGGCATCACCTCCATCCTCTTCATGGTCTCATCCAGTGAGTACGACCAAGTGCTCATGGAGGACCGTCGCACCAATCGTCTTGTGGAGTCCATGAACATCTTTGAGACCATAGTCAACAACAAGCTTTTCTCCAACGTCTCAATCATCCTCTTCCTTAACAAAATGGACCTACTTGTTGAGAAGGTTGCCAAGGTCAGCATCAGCAAGTACTTCTCTGACTTCCGTGGAGACCCGCACCGGCTGGAGGATGTGCAGGCCTACCTGGTGCAGTGCTTCAACCGCAAGCGCCGCAACCGTAGCAAACCCCTGTTCCACCACTTCACCACGGCCATCGACACGGAGAACATCCGCTTCGTCTTCCATGCCGTCAAGGACACCATCCTGCAGGAGAACTTGAAAGACATCATGCTGCAGTGACTGAGAAACCACTAAACCAGCCTTATCATGATGGACTTATGCCACTTTAATTCTGCCACTGTGAGAGGAAAATGCCTTCTGGACATTATTCCCAGCCAGTTTCATGCAATAAACAGTGATTATGTTGGTTGTGTAACTAGTATTACTACTTTTATGTAAGATACGCTCAACCATGTGGTCAACCGTTTGGAAAATAGACTGTTGGGCCATTGTTATGACTTGTACCACTATGTAAAGAATTAGGGCAAGACCACAGAGAATCGAGAGTCGTCTGATAAAACTGAAAGTACTGACAGTACCCTGTGAATATGGACATCTTTGAAAAATAACACTGAGATTTGTTTGTGTGTGTATGTGTATATATATATAGAGAGAGAAGGGCAGGAATTAACTTTGCACAACTTCGACTTTGTCAATTCCTCTCCGATTACTATGGTTGTATTCAGAGAAGATGCGTTGGAGTTAGTCATGATGGAGATGAAAATGAATCATGGATGTTCTGACTGCTCCTAATCATGTCTCATCTTTTATTTCTCTCAAATTCTGAACAAAAAGCCTTATTAATTAAAAACAATGGGGACCTTAGTGAAGCCAAGACCATCTGACAGTGCTCTACGTCAGCAAGTAAAAATGGCTCAACCCATGGACATTTCTTTATGGTTGTACATTCCCGTTCTCAAAATTGTCCAAGCACTTCTGTTTCTGCTTCAATTTCAGCAATTTTAGCTTTGTAACTACTGTTCTGCACTAACTTTTCAGTTTGACCTGTAAGCATAGTCATTTTCCAGATTATTTCATTGTAATAGTAGTTACATAGCCAAGGATGTCCTTCAGGAGTGTTATGTCTGATTTTAAGCATGAGGTTATGCAAATTTTGTATAATGAAATGAACAGGGTTTTGTATATAGATTTACATGAAGTCTCATTTTATGAACATTTTATATATTCTCGAGTGCTTTTAACTTTTAAACGTCTCTTCCTGGTGTTATGTCAAGCTACAGGTTGATGTATAGTGTCAAATCACTGGTCACTGCATTCAAACAACACTACATCTACGGATATTCATTGTGTCTTGAAAGGTCGTGTCTGCACTGCATGTGTACTTTATGTTTTGGGGTCATGAAGTAGACATCCCTGAACTGCATCAAGTCTCCTGTGGGTTTTAGAGGTTCGTGTTGTTTATTCAGTTCATCAGACAGGGATTCGAGAAGGAGGAAACCTGGAGCCCGTCAGCTGGATTCTAGAACAGGGTCTGATCTGGGAAGAGTTTCTCCCACAGCTTCGGCAGAGAGAGGAGCTTATCTGTGATGTGGAACGGCATGGTGCCTGTGTGCTTCAGTGTGATTTATAGAGTTGTGAAGCTCCCCTGTTGGTAGAGCACTGTGAACTCCCAGAGGTTTTTGCGAATTCTGAGGGCGCTCTGATGTAGGGGGGCCGATTGACTTTTTCCCTGGTAGTTTCTTACATCACAGGCAGCCTGTGCTGACTCTAAAGAGACCACGCAGTTCCTTCGAACTGCCTTTTTCTGCACACCGGTGACACTTCGTAGACGTGTTTGTTCTACCGTATTTTAGTATGGAAAGTTTGAGGTATGTTCTAAAAAGGCACCCAAGTGTATCACATGCTTACCATGTTTGCTACTTCGTGTGAAGTGTGTCATCCATTCCTTGCTAACTAGAGTGCAGGGGGACCAGGGAGACTTTTGTGTCAAGATCCTATCAAAAAGCAGCAGAAGCATTGGATCTGTAGCTCAGGCCTGATAATGTTACTCTCTTTCTTCTTTTCTGGACTATCTGCCCATGATAAGAAGCCTGGAGGCGCCCTGATGCTAGTAAATGTACGGTGTTGTTTTCAACCGCACCCTGATGCTTTGGCTCTGGAAGCGCCTTCCATCTCTCCCCAGAGGGAACTGCTCACATGCGAAAGCTGGACGCCTCTGTAATTCACATGGTGCCTATCTAGAGGAACACCTTCTTCATCAACCTCTAAATTTGCTTTTAAGAAATGCTCTTGGTTACATTTAATGAGCGTTTAATGTAATGTCTCATTTAATGAGCTTTTAGAGGATCGCAGATGGCAAACTAGTAGCTCAGACACAACCCTTTAGATCCACAGAGTGTTAAGATAATAAACTCCTTTACATTAATTTGTTAAAAAGGGTGGTTAAACAGCTCATAGTGAAAATCCATTTCCTCTGAGCTACACATTTTTTAAACCTGAGCTGTAATTTAAGTCTACTGACAATTCTGGAAGCGTATTAGCTTGACATCTGCTAGTCTGCTCTGATTAAAAAAAATCACTAATGGTTATCACTGGTAATATCCACTTTCTCATTATCATTATACAATACTGTAATGTTTCTGAACAACTGTATGACTTTCAAACATCTGTTTCCTTGTTTTTGATGACACTAGTGACTGTACAAATTGTGAAAATGTCAGATGAACTGCATTACTGATGTTTTGTATATAAGAACTGTATAAATACAATAAACCTTGTTAATGTTGAGTGGCGTTTTTTTTCCCTCTTGCCTTTCTAAATTGGCAGCATGGATACTATTATATGCAAGGTATGATGTTTTTTTTTTTTTTTTTTTTTTTTTAATGTAAGGCCTTTCAGTTCTAAATCAGATAGGTCCTGATATTGCCCCTCATGAGAGCTGAGTCCATGCATTTCCTGTAGACAACTCTGAGTACATGTTCAAACAGAAGAAAATAAACAGGCCATGCAAGAGTTAAGAAGCGCAGGAAATCCCCCCAAGCCACACACACACACACACCACCACCACCAACACCACCACAACCCCTCTTCACCCCCTAAGAGCTAAGTTGTATTCTTACGTGAACAGCCCCTACCTTCTTTTGCCAAGTCTGTGGCTTTTCTGCAGAACTGTGCTACTTATAATGAGTCATCATTGGTGGGTCAAAGTGTTTTGGTCCCTGGATTAAAATTTTATTATAGGATTTAACTTTCAAAAGTGTTTTAAAGTGTGTGTATGTTGAATGTGTCCAGTAACCCTATTTAAAAAGGCCATGTGGTAGGAAAATATATTTTCCTTTTTTAAAATGAGTTTGATGTATTTTGTAAACACTGTTAAAACTTTAAAATGCACTTCTTACTCCCCAGATGATACAGACCATATATGGAAACTAAGCTACATAAACAGTCCATTTTTTAATGAATCATTCTTGTTACAGAATTCAGACTACAGACATTTAGCCTTAGTCATTCATGCAGAAGTTATAAGAAGTGTTTCACCCCAGACTGCTTATAGAGTGAGACACAGGGTTAACTGAGGGTTAAGTGTCTCGCTCAAGGACACAGTAGTAGAAAGTGAGGGTTTGAACCTGCGACTTTGTGGTCATGGGGTTCACAGTTTTACCCACTATGCTACTACCACCCTATGCTACACTATACTACACTACACTACACTACACTAGTCTACGCTAAACCATACCATGTTAAACCTCACTATACTACACTGTACTATACTACACCATATTACACTACACTACACTATACCACACTACACTATACTATACCACACTATACTATACTATACCACACTACACTAGACTACGCTAAACTATACTACAGTACACTATACCACACTACACTAGACTATGCTAAACTATACCATGTTAAACCTCACTATACTACACTGCACTATACTACACCATATTACACTACACTACACTATACTATGCTACACTATACTACGCTAAACTATACTACGCTACACTATACCACACTACACTAGACTATGCTAAACTATACCCTGTTACACCTCACTATACTACACTGCACTATACTACACCATATTACACTACACTATACTATGCTAAACTATACTATGCTACACCTCATTATACTACACTATACTATACTACACCATATTACACTACACTACACTATAATACACCACACTACACTATACTACACTATACCACACTACATTATACTATACAACACTACACCTCACTATACCACACTGTACTATACTATGCTATACTATACTATACTATACTATACTATAATTGTGTGTACTACTATTTATTGTGGTAAAATTGGACACAGACCCCAATTTCTTTCACTCAGGACAAAGAGGCCTGCATGCAATTATGCTCACCTAAATAAAAGGTTGTCTTGTAACCCTCCAGAGTAGGGAGATCATTTCTGAGGACACAATTGCCCCTTTCTTCATTCTGAGCTTGGCTTACTTCCACGAACTAAAACTCATGACTCTTGTTATCCTTACATTTCCTCCAGGCTGCCTTTCACTGAACTTATAGTGAACTCTGATATTTACTAATCTGCGATCAATGTGAGCAGCAGCTGCTGTGGGGTATCTGCCAGATTTGTCAGACTGTTCAGCTGATGATAATAATTATGTTGTAGTGTGCTCTTTCACTCCGCCATGGGGAGGGGCAGGTCATACTTAAAGAGAATGGAGCCATTTTTGCTCAGGAAAGTTCTGATTTGGAATGAACATATGTCATATGTTATCTGAGATAACTGGAAATCATCCTTTCCACAAGGGTGAGAAAATGAACAGCAATGTAATGCTTTTTTGGCACGAAGGCGCCCTCTGGTGGGGAAATCAAAAACTATCCCCCCCACACCCCACACACACACACACACACACACACTTAAAATATGCCTTCTGCTCCTGTTACAAGCTGGAATGTATTATGTATTGACAAAGATTTTTTTTCAGATTACTATTTGAAAAATCAAGCTAATTAGTGGCTACCCTGTGGTGTGTGGTTTGGTTGTAAAAAAGGTCCTGATGGATGAAGTTGGGTTAGAGGGAAATTCTTCTGCTTTTTCCTACTCTCTGCAGGCTTTCTGATTTGGTCTGCATAGTAGAGAAACTTATCAGCTCAGATGTATTTACAGTGTTGGCGATTGAAACCAGGGGTCGTCTGCAACACAAATTTTATTTGCTTTTTATTTGCTTTCCAAAACACCCTGTGAACTTGTGGCACTGATATGAATTTTATGTGCAGTGTTAGGTAAAACAGAGATAAATCTGGAAAAAATCTAGTTCCTACCACCACCACTGTGAACAACTAGTTTCTATAGAATCCATTCTGAATGACTGTGTTTAAGTATTTAATTATGCTGATATTCTGAAAAATCAATGGAATTCCACTTTCTAAACAGGGATAAACTTATGTCAAATCAAGCCAAATCAAGTCAAAAAAGTTGTGTTTAGGAGAAAAGATTAGTTTAGCTCAGGAGTGTGTTTGTGTGTGAACTGAAGTTTATGATTCAGTTCTGGTTGAGGAGTTTAATGGCATGGTGGAAGAAACTGTTTCCCAGGCTGGCAGTAACTTGCTCAAGGGTACCTCAGTGGTGCTACTGACAGTCCTGGGATTCAAACCCACAACTTTCTGATTGCAGGGCCAACTCCCTAACCACTAGGCCACCAGCTACTACTGTTGCTCTTAATCCTGACTGACTGAGATCTCCCAGTCTGGAGGTCCAGGATCCAGTTGTAGAGGGAGCTGTTCAGGCCCAGCAGTCTCAGCTTTCCTTAGATGAGGGTGTTGAACCCTGAATTGAAATCTAAATAAGGTCATAGAAATGAAGTATGAAAGCACTGTAATTATTAGAGTCTTCATTAGGCCTGGACGTCTACTTTTCAACATTAGATTTCAGCTTTTACATTCAGTCTGAAACAACGTTTATCACGTTCCTGCACACTCCGAGTCCATTCAACAGTACTGATCTTCAAAACATGTACCACCAACATACCGTGCGTGTGCATGATATATAGATCACAAGTCAACGTCAGGCGTTCACGGCCTTTGGAGGGAAAAACCAAGTTCACAAAAGAGGGGGCGGCAGTTGGCTCACGATTTGCACAGAAATACTTCACGGAAAATAGGTATACGAATGATTAGTAAGGTATTTGGTTAAAATAATTGAAATGTGTGTATTGCGTTGGGTACATTTATTCAAGAGGTGCATTTCTGTTGTGACTCCAGGCCGTTTGTCTTGAGAGGGGTCTGTCGCACATGGTCTGTTCCTTTTCTCCGCGCAGGGTGGTTCGCGCCGGCCGCTCCGCACATGGTCCTGCGAGGAAAAACCCTGGATTAACATCAACGGGACTCCTTAATTTACTCTCTCCGACTTCTCGATGAGAGATACGGAAGACATGGACGCAGGTGTCGAGTTTGATGAAGGCGAGGAGCCTTCATTCAGCGATCCGGAGGATTTTGAAGATGACATCAGTGATCAGGGTAGGGGGCTCTAAGAGAGCGGCCGGCCTCACTGCGGCCCACCATCCAGACACCAACCTCTATCTGAAAACTGTTCACACTGCGTGATCAGACTCACTAAACAGATCTGTCTCATAACTTTAATCATTTGCCTTCTGATTTACCACACAATTGTAACTGTAGCTCGTTACTGCAGTCATTTATCCAGCCTCACCTCAATAGGCCATAGTAACACACTCTTCTGTTACTCAACCCTTCTTCAGTGTGATCACATATGTCCAAATAGTGCTGCCTGGCCCAAAAAAGGCCATTGTTGATCATTTCTATCTGGTACTGTTTGAGTCTGATACCTTTCTTATCTATGCACACCAGCGAGCCAGGACAAAAGCTATCCAGCTAGGTAGCAATGAAGCTAACGGCTAGCTAGCTCTCTCAGTGAACCAGCCCGGAGGAAATTCACCACAACCAGAAAGAGCTGCCCTCTCTCAAGCCCCATGAAACGTTTTTGTGCTTTTAACCTGGTGCTCTTAGTTAATTAACTCTGAAATTTGGTGATGAACACTGAAATTCCGTTAAACTGTCTTTGATCTCATTTTGTGTGTGCAATATGTCAGGTGCAGCATGTGCAATTTTTTCGCATAAAAAATGACTGTGCGGGCAGTTTTTTTTTTTTTAGGTGCATCATTACTGTTTGTCAATGTCTGCTGCTACCAGACACTCCATTGTGTACCTGTATATATATTCACTGTCATTCA
>JBBPCZ010000148.1:10379892-10391150 GCA_037974445.1 Brycinus macrolepidotus | reverse complement strand
CCCATATACATATATATATATATATATATATATATAGAGAGAGAGAGAGAGAGAGAGCTTCATGTATAGCAACACCAACACCCCTCTCCTCCTCGCGTGGCTGTGGAGTTCTGCACGCCGGCTCGCGCGAAGTCTCGCGATGTCTGGTCTCCTGCTCGGCTCGTGCCCTGGGTGTGAAAGCGCGCGCACATCCTTCCTCAGGCCGTCAGGGTGGGGAGAGAGAGAGAGGAGAGGAGAGGAGGAGGAGGAGAAGTGAGGAGGTGAGCCAAGCCAGCCCTTACTGCCATGTTTACACTTTTTACTTACCGTTAGACGTACAGCTATGCTCTCACGCGCTCGGACCGTGGAACAAGACACTTATTGTCCGTGTCTGTGGCGCAGGGGAGGCTCCGACAGCTCTACTGTTCTGTCCTGTTTTGGTAAGAGTGACTTCCAGTAACGAGGGGAGGAAAGTGCTTCTGAAACGTGTTAGCAGTCGTTCTAGATGTCCTCATATCCTCGGTTCCGATGTTTAAAATGTGTAATGAGGATATGAGTGTTTTTGTGTCGAAACGGTGTGAGGTTAACGGTCGTTTTCTCGGATCAGCTTGAGTCCGGCTAGCTCCCTCAGTGTCAAAGAGCCACATTGTGTCCAGCAGAATTAAAGAGGCAGCCTCCACATGGCCAGTAAATACAGTACAGCAGCAGCAGCCATGGGGAGAGATATGTGGCCCAAATTCAGACTTTCAGCCTTTACTATATTACACCAGCTGTGATCATATTAATATGTGCAAAGGCTAGACAACGGAAATGACCAGGCAGTAAAGCTCAGAAACCGTTAAATCACCCTACGTTGTGTTTCTGTCACGGTTTGGGCAGTGTAGCCTCTTCTAGTCTGCAGTAAGAGTGAACGAAAAGTGACCCAGTATTGCATGATAAATTTAGAGCCCTTCTTTTCTCAACTGCCCATTTATGGCCATTAAACTATAGCACACAGGAATTAGTCTTTCAACAGACATTCAGAAGATGTCTTTAGACCTGGGGGATTAATCAATAAACAAGTGGTGCTGTTTACTTTTCCTCAGTGTAATATTAGAAAAATATACATGCCTATGTATAATCCGCCTGGACTGTACACTTAATTTGTGCCTTCAATCAGAAATCAGTGCATTACATGCGTTATACAACTGCAGAGTAGCTTTTATGAATGTAAAAATAATTCAGTCCTCATTACAGTGCTGTATTTGTGCTGCAACGGTGCCTTTCCTCTGATGAAATGCACTGAACACACTAGGATGAATTACGTTAGTCATGAGATTCCATGTAGAGTGAAACTTTCAGGGTCAGGCCTCGTTAAAGTAACACCACCATACCATAAGCAGTCATGCCGGTACCCACAGTCAAGGGGTTAAACCAGGTCTGCTCTCAGCTACCTGTGATTTTGGATATTTGACTTGAAATTGTTTCCTCTCTGTTATGAATTGTGTAAGTACTGTATATATGCAGTCTACCAAATTTAGCATGACACACTTGTGAGTCAAAAGATACTATGATTAGAATCAGACATGACCAAGTGTGTTATTGTATGTTAAGTAAACCCTGATCTTTTCTTTTTGTTAGGATATGATGCTTCCAGTTCAGGTCACCGATGGTGATATGGAGCTTAGGTGAGAATGGAACTCCCTCTGTCCAAACCAGACAAAATGGGCAAGTCGAGGCTGTTTCGCATCTTTTTAATCTTGGGCTCTGTCTTCATGATCTTGCTGATAATCATCTATTGGGATGATGTTGGAGCCACTCATTTTTACCTACACACCACCATCTCCGGACCTCACTCTTCCCACCTCCCTCCAGAGCGACATGCTGTTCACAAACAGAAACCAGAAGAAGACAAAGATGGTTCTTTCTTGTCTGATATTGATGCTTTTGTCAACCAGTTTTTGGAGGGCACTGCTGACCCAACAGAGCAGGTGAGAGGAGAAACTCCACCTGGAGAGACTCACAACCAATCGTCAGAAAAACCCGAAGAAAGATTTGTCCCCAGACGCGAGTGGAAGATCCACCTGAACCCAATACCGATAGAGAAGAAGCAGAGGCAGGACAGTAGGAAGCAGCTGATCCATGATCTTTGCAGCAGCAACAGCAGCTTGGACTTCCCTGGGAAGAACAGGACATTTGATGACATCCCTAACAAGGAGTTAGATCACTTGATCGTGGATGACCGGCATGGTATCATCTACTGCTACGTTCCCAAAGTGGCATGCACCAACTGGAAGCGCATCATGATTGTGTTGAGTGAGAGTTTGCTCGTGGACGGTGTGCCTTACCAGGACCCTATGGATGTCCCTGCGGAGCTCATCCACAACAGCAG
Organism: Brycinus macrolepidotus; assembly: GCA_037974445.1. Classification (NCBI taxonomy): domain Eukaryota; kingdom Metazoa; phylum Chordata; class Actinopteri; order Characiformes; family Alestidae; genus Brycinus; species Brycinus macrolepidotus. The sequence goes on along the minus strand of JBBPCZ010000148.1, from coordinate 10,388,800 downwards.
CCTGCACTTCACCTTCAACAAGTTCTGGAAGCGCTATGGAAAGTTCTCCCGTCACCTGATGAAAATCAAACTGAAGAAGTATACCAAGTTTCTTTTTGTCAGAGATCCTTTCGTCCGACTCATCTCTGCCTACCGCAACAAGTTTGAGCAGGAGAACGAGGACTTCTACAAGAGATTTGCTGTTGTCATGCTGAAAAGATTCGGCAACTATTCTGACCCACCAGCCTCTGTGGTGGATGCTTTTGCTGCTGGAATTCGACCAACCTTTTCAAACTTTATTCAGTATTTGTTAGATCCTAACACTGAGAAAGAAATGCCCTTTAATGAGCACTGGAGACAGATGTATCGCCTATGCCACCCTTGCCAGATAAATTATGACTTTGTGGGAAAGCTGGAGACCTTGGACGAGGATGCCGAACATTTGTTACGGATCTTGCGCGTGGACAATGTTGTTGAGTTCCCACCGAGTCATCGCAACAGGACTGTGAGCAGTTGGGAGCAGGACTGGTTTGCCAATGTTCCAAATGAATCACGGAGAGAGCTGTACAAGCTGTATGAGGCTGATTTTAGATTGTTTGGTTATTCTAAACCTGATAAGCTTTTACATGAGTAAAAGCTGGTTTCTGGTCAACAACAGTTTTGATTGTGATTTAATTTCATTTTTGGTTCTTGAAGAGGATCTGTATGATTTCTTATCTTGCTCCCTATATGTCATTTATAGGATGCAGTGAAGTTTTGTTGATCGTTGGCATTGGAAGGGATATCAACATCGTGAAGGACACTGATGGGCAAAGTGAGGACAGTACTGAAATTGCAGGATTTTTTTTTTCTTCCGAAAACGCTCTATTTCGCACGCAGTACTGTACATTCCAATGAGTTACAGTTGTAGGCTGAAGTCCTCATTCTAGGTAATCGTAGCTGACAATATCAATGTCTTGCTTTTTAATTTTTGTAAACTATGGTTTTATTGTAATTTGTTCTTGCGGTTTTAAAAAATGATTCTCATTTGCTGGTAAAATACGTATGCAGCTTAAACACAAGACTATCATGAGAAAATATGTTAGATATACTGCACATTTAGGGCAGTGCACATAGAATATTTAGAATATTTTTGTATTTTTTGCTATTAAATGTGAAAGAGGCGCTAAGAAAAGCTAGCTACTATTTTGGAAGAACAGACTTTTAACTTTTTATGGGTTCCTTTTCCATCGCAAAAGGTTACACTGCACTCCTACAACGGTTAAGGAAATGTATGCTTAAGAACAACACATTTTTGTTTGAGCTCGTCAGGCTTAAGTTATGTGGAAACATCACCTCATTTTCTCATTGCTGCGATTTTGTTCACCCACCTCAGGATGCAAACATTTACATGTACTTTTTTTGAGACCTCTTTTCAGATGTATCCAATGCAAATGGATTTGAAGGTGTTTACTTTAAAAAAAGACCTGAACAGTGCTGGTGCCATGCAAGATATTTTTGTCACTAATGTGTAACAACAGTGTTACTACAGATCTGCTGTTTTTTAGGTGTTCACCAACATCAAAAGGATGTTTCTTTAAAGCGAGGAGAATATCAGAGGCAGGGGGTTTGTCAGATTGCAGCTTGTGTTTGTCCGTGGCATCTCTTCTTTCATCATTTTTTATCCTTTTCCTCTTTGATTCGAGCATCCGTTCCCCTGGCAGGAAGCTGCTGCCGGATCACTCTTATCGTTGGCGTGCCATAGATTCTAGCATGTGTGCCTTGCGGTTCATTTTTATAAATATGCATCTCTCGAGAGACCTGGCATTGTGGGCAAAATTAAACGTCTTATTTGTTCTGGTAAGACATAGCACTTAGAAGCAGTTTCCTGGGTTGCATATTGTTTTAAAGGCTAAAAGGCAGGCACGACGGTTCTATCCGAACAAGCCTAATTAGGCTGGTGTTCTTAGAGGGAGGTTAAAGCACAAATAATTGTCTGAGGCCCTTAAACCTTTACCAGTTTTTTTTTTGGGTCCTGCCTATTTTATTGTAGCATCGACAAAGTATGTTATGCAGACTTGGGCATGTGCAAATGGGGATTTGATGATCGTATAGCTTGAAGTTATTTTGTTTGGAAGGGTATTTCAGTTGTCATTGTGGTGTTGGTGCACAGCATTTTGCACATTGAATCATTATGTATTAAGTGTGTATGTGTGTGTGGTTTTTTTTTTTTTTTTTTTTTTTTTTGAGAAACAGGAGCATGTTTGTCCTGTTTTCAGCTTGGAGGCATATAGAGAGCAGCAGCAGTGTGGAGCACAAGGGTAGAGTGACCCTCCTGTAGGTCAAGGGCTGGAGGGCCCTTGGGGCAAGCCATGATCAGCAGCTGGTCCAGGAGGCACTGCACCGGATTGGCCGTGTGCTAGTAGTGCCTTTCCAAGAGACGAGGACAAAAAAGTTTACACACAAAATATATACAGTGTACAGGTATTTTTGTAAGTGGGTCATATTTGGACCTTTTCAGAAGAAAACAATTAGATTACTAAATGACAGGAAATAATATAATAGGATTTATGTGTTTGTTATTTCTTTTGCCACGGTGCTTGCTGTGCTCCTGAGATTTGTTAATACATTCAGTACTTTTCTGTTATTTCAGTGCTGTTACATTGTGCTCAGTAGATCACTAGACTCCCGTCTTGTGCACAAGGGAACAAGTTATCAGTCCTCCGTACAGTATGCTGCCTAATGCTGTTGAATATGTTTGTGCAAATTGTCTCCCCATGTTTTTTATGGACATTCTGTGCCACAGTATTTGTTAAAAGATGAGAAATTACAGGTACATGCTCTTATAGTGAATGCTGTGAGATCAACAAAAAAAAAAGGAATTGACTTCATTAGATGTTTCCCAGACATATGGGATTCATGTTTGCATGGGACTTCTTATTTCAAGGGACATCATTGTGTTTGTGTTTTTCGTAATTGTTTTTTTTTATTTTTTATTTTTTATTTTTTTATTAAGAGATGTACTCCTTTATCACATCAGGTTGTAGCTGAAAAAATGTCCCATGGGTTGTTCTGGAGTACAATTTTACATTTGGTTGTGTTTTTTTGTTTGTTTGTTTGTTTGTTTTTTTCATTTATTTATTACAGTTTTAAGGAGCTTTGTTATGCGATCTCAAGATCTCAAGAGAAGAAATAAAGCTTAATGCATGGTGCAAACCTTGTTAGATATTTTTCTGACATTCATTGACTTGAGTAAAAGTTCAAGATCTGACCTTCTTCTAAAATGTCCAATTATTTGTTGCCATAAGACCCTTGATATTGTTTTGAAGCAGCTGAATTTGAAGCATATCTCTAACTAGAGGCAATTTTGAAGAGGCTTTCTGGTCTTGCCCTTTTAACAACAGCAAAAAACTTGTCAGTTCTTTAATGGCTATTCCAGAAAAGCGGTTGATAATGGAGCGCTGTTTTGCCTCGATGAGTCACTGGTTCCTTTCATTAGTGCACAGAATCTTGTTGGTGTGTTTCATAACAGCCACACTAGATGGCAGTGAAGCTCTTTGTTTAAACTAGACAGCCGCGCTAGAACATTACAGAACATATCCGCAACTGCACTGGCATAGTCAGTTTAGGTCTGTTTTTCAGCTTGTCTTTGTAGTTTTGTGAGAGTTGAGGCACACATTACACACAAAAAGTGCCGTACATCATTTCCACATGAATGACTTATTACATCAATACAGTTATTCCCAAAAGTAAGTACACCTAGTGACAAAATTGTGTTTAATGTAATGTATTAGGATGCATGATCAGAATCAACAAAGTTCAGAATTGGGTGAATATGTATATTTTTTTTGTTTAAGCTCATTAATGTTGCAAATTTAAGACGTTAAGTATGTGCACTCGCACTGTACTTGTATGCTTCTAGCCCCTCTACCAGAATGTAATTATCCATGATTCATTGTTGCCATTGGCCATTACTTTTGATGTAGCTTTTTATGTTACTTAAATATGCATTTGATTTTTCATTTAAAAAGCTCAAAGTGTCTGTATGGCCCATTGAAGATCAAACAGTGTTATTTATATGGCTTCTTCGGCGAGTAGAAAGGATGTGCCAGTGTGTTTCATGTGTTCATTTAGCCCACACAACGTGAGCATAAAAAAAAAAAAAAAAAGATTGGCCATAAAATTCATGATTGGTGCATCTCTAGTAATATATTTTATGCACGTACAAGTGAAAAGCATTTGAACCAAGTATATTTAAATGCATCCCTTTTTTAGTGTAGAAGGGCATAGGTGCAAAGTGTAGACACAATTTAGGCCTTGTCTTTGGGCCAAAAGAAATACACAATGATAACTGGTGATTTGTCAGCTATACTATATGGACAAAAGTATTGGGACGCACCTGTTGTTCAGGGTTTGGGCAAGGGCAATCTTAATGCTACCAACTATACCAAAACATTTTGGACAACACCATGCTTCCAACTTTGTGGACACAGTTTGGGGCAGGCGCTTTTCTATTCCAGCGGGGTGGGGGGGGGCGAACTCCATATTAAAGTCTATGTGTTTGAATGCAATGTCATTAAAATCTCTATTGGTGTAATAGTTAGGCGTCCCAATATTCTAGTCCATATAGTGTATAAAAAAATTGTTGCAGTGCAAAATTATGTGCCAAACATGTCCTGGTTGCTTGGTTGGTTGATAAGATGAAAATTGTCAATTTCAACTAAAATGTGTAAAAACTCAACTATTGCTTTAAACTGGAAGCTGGCTTTAATTTTCCTTTGTGTGTTCTCAGGTGATGCAGCTGTCATGTAGGCCTACTACACCAGTTACCCACTGAGGCTGACTTCTTTTGGCTGTGTAAAAGGTCAGTGTACCAAACACCCTGTTGAGTGGGCTGGTGCGGACAGCGGACTTGCTCCATGTGGCTCCCGCGCACAGACCACCGGCAGCATTGCTCTATCTCAGCCTGTCCTCGTGCCTGCTTGAGTCATAGCGCTCTGCAGCCACACAGGCAGACATTTCCACTGTATGTCATTTCGGTGCCACACAATACAGCCAGGTAGAGCACGAAAGACTTACATACCCTTTTAAAATGTCATCCATGCTTAGTATTAACAGGCTAAAACACAGACTTGACGCTCCTTCACGAGTTTTCCAGTTTTTTTTCTCCATAATACTATACAGAGAAGAAAAGAAAAATATGGATATTACTGGAGGTTTCCTGGCCCAACTATTCTCTGAATCAAACTGTCAAGGCTCTGAAAGCATAAAATGCAGATTTAGCGATTATCTGCACTAGTCCAGATGCTCATCTGGATGCGTCACCAGGTTTGATCTGGAATGCTATTTAAAGGATCTGCCTGATGTAAATAACAAAACTGAAGAGTGAATATGATACTGAAAGTGTTATTAGTTTTGCATAGATGGTACAAGTGCCTGCCACGTGCTGCCCGTTTCTTTCTCTCCGAGATGAAGGCAAGCCATAATTTCCATTTCTCTTATCAAGCGCTGACAGCAGGAAGATTGGAGCCAAAGAGGATAACTGGAGTAAGAGAAAACCCATTATCCACCGCATGCCAGTGGCATCCAAATGAGACTTCAGGGATGGTTTTAGATCCACAGGCTATATGAGGGAGATTATCACTTAATTCTTAACGCATATTATCTACTCAAACATCCTTGGATCCTGAACTAGTCACAAAAGTCCATATTTGCCTTTTTAAAATGCGCCCACACTTTGGATTACGAAGCAGTGCTTTGGGCTACGGGGGCCCAGGTGACTTATTACTTGCTGCAAAGGCAATTTGGCTGAACAAAAGACTTCATGTGAACTATTAATGAATATTCATCGTTATATCTTACTTTTAATTTTCTCCCACCTCTGTCATGTAGGGATATTTTGTTAAAATAAACAACGCTCCTGATATCCAATGATGTGAAATTTCAATCAGCTAAAGGACAGCTTTGTTGAAGACCTTTGTGATCCCATGTTGTCCTCTTGTATTAGAAACATGATGAGACATCTGTTAAGATTCCAGCCTTTCTGCGGAATGACCGAAGGGCTTAATGTGAAAAAGCCAATCGCATGAACTGTTTTAATCCACTTGAACACTAAAATGATATGCGCTGCTCCCACTTTGGGCTTTGTTAATTGAATCAGGGCTGCCAATGGAGCTCATTCACCGCTCCCTCAGCACCGCAGGGATTTTTGGAGTGCCCGTTAATGAATGTTGACGTGCTCCCAGAGACAATCACCATTCTTTCTTCCCTACTGGTGCTTTCCTTGTGCTTCCTGGTTATCATCCATTGAAGCCCCTTTAATGAAAAATGCTAATGAAAGCCCTCCGCTGATATGGTAAGCATGTTTTTATGAATTTCAAATTGTATTTATCTTTCAACAGTGTACGCACTGGCTCATGCAGGAATTTGCCCGAGTTGTAAATTACACTTTATGTCCAAAAGTGTGCAGACACTCAGAGTAATCTCATTAGTGAATCCAGGCTTTTATTTGTGCACACACAGCTTGAATAATCTCCACAGAGCACTGCGAATAGACTAGGATGCTCTGGAGCAGCTACACATGAGTCTATGGTTATCATGCACAATGTCAAGTGTCAGCTAGAGGGATATAAAGCCTCCTAGTAATGGGCCGTGCAGCAGTGGAGCTGCATTCTCCAGAGGAACGGAGCTTCCTCCAATATATTTTGGATGAGCTGGAGTGGCTTGTGATCCAGGTCTAGTCATCCAGCATCAATACCTGACCTTAATAAAGCTCTTGTGTTTGACTGCAATCAAATCCTCACAGTGATGTACCAAAACCTCAAGTAAAGGCTTTGAAGAAGTGTAGAAGCTGTTTCTGCAGCAAAGAGCAGACAATCTCCCTATTAATCACTTTAATTTCAGAAGTTGAGCGGGTGTCTGCAGCCTTTCTGATGGGAAGGTTTGCAAATGCCTATAGGAGAAAAGCCACGAGTCAACAGATCTGAAAGTTGGTTATCAGGGACAGTGCATGCCGCATATAAAGTTCAGTTTGAGGCCAAGAGCTGCAATGTTTAAATGTGAATGTCACTCAATACTTGAGGGCAAATACCTTGTATATTAGATTTCAATGCTGAGCCCAAATCTCCCACTGTGTATCCAGAAACATTCTAAGCATTACCTGCATTGTAACATCAAAGAGAATATATTAAAGCGCTTGCATTATTCTCTTTGATTTAAATACTTGAAAATGTTGGTATAGAGCCTTTAAATTATACACGTAACTTAAAACGGAATAAACTGGTGTGCTAAGGGTTTAGGAGGAGAATGACCACACACTTAGAGAACCAATGAAGGCTAAGTTCTCTGTTCTGCACCGCAGCAACAGCAGGCATCTGTGATATGGGAAACATCAAACCAGCTCAACTCCTTTTGACCAGATTGAGAGATCAGTGCAATCCACATGGTGCTGTTATTGAATTAGACCCGGTGCTTAAGGCTGTAAAAAGCCCAGCAGATGTCAGCGTCAGTACAGCTTTGCTTTCACAGGAGAGCAGTGGAGGATGAAGGTTTAAAGAAGTGAAAGTGAGTTTTGGACTCCAGAGCACCTTCTTTTTCAGAATATTTCAGTGGTTTCAGTATATTATCTTCTATAATTCTCTATACACTCAACATAAAAATCTCTTACAAAAAATTAAAACTTTGTATCCAGCACCTTCTACTTATGAACAGCTGACAGCAGTGAGTGCACATGTTACATGTTACCCCATAGGCATGGTTAATTGTAACAAACTGAGGGGCTAGCTGTAATGCTCTAGAAAAGTCTGGTAAACCAATGCAAAACACAATAATTTTGTACCTGATGACTGTTCCAACCTAAATATATAAGAATATATGAAAAATAGTGCAGCTAGTATCATTTTGGGCAGTTGGTGGCCTAGTGGTTAGGGACTTGCCCCTGCGATCAGAAGGTCGTGGGTTCGAATCCCAGGCCTGCCAGTGGCACCACTGAGGTACCCTTGAGCAAGGTACTGACCCCACACACTGCTCCCCAGACGCCACGTCCCTGACTGTCCACTCCTTCACTCGGTGAATGGGTTAAATGCAGAGAAGAATTTCACTCTGTTCACTCTGTGTGCTGTGCTGTGCTTTAAGGACCACTTTACTTTTACTTTATAATGAAGCTCAGCTATATTTTATTGACATTATTTCTGTTGTATGTTTTAGGTGAATTTGTGCATAAAAATGTTCTGTTTTGAATTTATATAAATCAGGTGATTTGAGGTGTGTGAATTTGTTTGCCCTGTGATAGACTGATGTCTATCCAGGGTGTTTCCTTGCTTTCCCAATACTTTTGTCCATATAGTGTAGGTTTGTTGTTAATGCTGTTAATTTTAATTTAACCATTGTGAGATGCTTTGAATGTTGTTCTGCGACATCGAAAAGAATGACTTCTAAACATTCTTGTTTACTTTAAAACAGCATTAATCTACATAGAATCAGTGTTTATTGTTCCATCACCAAATCCTCTAAATCAGTCTTATTCTCCAGTGTCAGAATTTATTATTTCTGCGTTAAACATTAATTTTATGTTATTTTATGGTTAAATGGATATTTAAAAAGCAGCTTATACTGAATTTTATGTTTCACCCATTGTCTACTGTACTTATTAGACATTTGCACTTTAGTTACAATGTTGTATTTTTAACATATTAACATGGTTTAAAATGTAACACAATACAACCCAAACAAAAAGAAAATACGAGTATATGCCATAAGGAGAGCTACAAACAACTGTCATAAACAAAAGATATGTAATTAGTAGTGCTGGGAACGTTAACGCGATAATTTTCCTTAACGCCGACAATTAATTTATCGCGCGTTAACTAAGTTTTTTTTTTTTTTTTTTTTTTAAATCCTTTTATTTTGAAAGTTTGTTGCTTTTTTGTGCTCGGGGTGCGAGCAGCACGCA